>APFE030743629.1:43393-145256 GCA_000404065.3 Pinus taeda
CTATCACAACTGTAACAAAGCCCTTTTGCTCTTTTTTCTTCCAATTGTTGTGGTGTCAACCTTATAGGTTGTGGAAGACTAGGGGCAACAACACTTCCGTCTTTATAGTTGTGAGTGGTATGCTTCCTGGTTTTCATAATTTTGCTTTCCATTTTTCTTGCTAACCTGAATGCCTTCTCTAATGAATCAGGTTCCCAAAGGCGAACATCATGTTGGATATTATCCTTTAAAGACCCTATGAACACATCAATCCTATGCTCCTCTGGATATCTTTTACCCTTATGTTCAATTTTTGGAACTCCTCAATGTGCTCCATTATTGAACCCTTTTGTTTGAGACTTATCAATTGCAAAAAAAGTGTTGCTCTTCTGTATCCCTCATAAGTGTATCAATTCTTCCGTAAAATTGCCAAGTGATAAATTGTTTACGAGAGCAAATCCATTGATACCATACAAACTGATTTGGTTCCAAATATAAAGTTACCATATGTACCTTTTTGTGTTTTGCACATTATTGAGATCGAAAAATTGCTCCATCTGTAATATCCATGTTGCGGGATCCTTGCCATCAAACTTCCTCATATCAATTTTTGGAATATGGTGGGTCTTCGATCCAACATTAGAGTCTATGGAATCATGATTAACATTTCTTTTGTTCTCATCATGAGTTTCCTTTACTACCCTTTCACCATTAGTGACCCTTTCTTGTAGTAACTTATTCATATTTATATTCAATTCTTCCATGTCTGTCTTCAAACCTATCTTCAAATCATCCATCTTAGCTTCCACGTCATTCATCTTAGCTTCTACACCTTTCTTTAAACAATCCATCTTAGTTTCTACGCCTTTCTTTAAATCATCCATCTTAGATTCTGTTCCTTTTTGTGCAAGTGACACTTGTTGCACTTGGTCTCCTAATTTTGATATCTCATCTTGAATTTCTTCCTCTTCTTCATGAGTCATGCTAGAGCTTTCAGATCGCCTACTAAGTGTTTCCATTTTCTTTCCTCGGGGAACCAATTACCGATAATAATGCTTTACTATGCCCTTTGAATTCCTTCAAAATAATTTTTCAAACCAAGCTTAAGCAAACATTTAAAAAAATATACACACCTTTTTTCACTTTGTAGGAGCTTGATATTTCCTCTAATGTATCTCTGTAATTTCGGATCACCCAGTTCTAAAATTATGATCTATGGTAGCCCTCGATGTCCTCTTTCCAATGCCACTACTTGATCTGAATGGAAAATGGCATCAACCCATGGTACTCATCCACCCATAGTATTCATTGACCCATGGAATTTACCCATGGTATTGTAAATGGCATCCACCCGTGGTATTGTAAAATCCACCCATGGTATTCATTCACCCATGGAATTGACCCATGGTATTGTAATGGAAAAATACTATAAGTAACAAGTCACATTTTGTAAAATGACAGATTTTCCGCCACAATGTAGCATTTACAGTTCAGAGGCATGTAGCCATCACATCTCTTCTCAGAGATAAGCTACCATTGCCCTAGCAGGTTACGATTCCATGGGAATGAGGGTTTCATGCATAATTTAGTCTCAATTTTTTTTGCAGGAATTTTTTTCTGGGTGGCGACTTTTCAAATCAGATCTAAAACAATTGGTACAAAATTTACAAAACAAAATACCATATCTGGATTCCTCTCGAAAAATCACCCATTTTCAAAAAAAAAATGGGTCAAATCGGAGTCCGGATGTGGGAGATATCGCTGATTTAAAATCAGCTATTTTATTAGAATTTTTGTGACGGTAGAACTGTTGCAGCACAAATCTAAGATCTCAGAGTGCCCAGATAAGGATTTCCATCACATGGGAAGATGCAAAATGGTCCTTCTGCTTCTAAAAACAGGTTATAATAAATATTATGAGTTATATTGGCAGAGTTATGTCCATTTTAATTCTGGAGCAGCATTCAGAGTGGGTTCCCAATTGGAGACGTGCCCTCCCACCCCACTTTAGTAGGAACCTACTTCACATTCATCAGTTTCAACATAGCAGCATTCGGCTTGGGTTATTTGGAGATGTGCCCTCCCACCCCAGGCTATGTAGGCACCTACTACTTCATCAGCAACCAACATCACGGTTATGGGTCATCCACAAACCCACACTTCATCGAAGTCCATTTGCTAGGCCACACACTGTCAGTATCACAGTTGGTCACAAGCATTACAGGGTATCTCTATCCTCGGATCTTCATTCATCATGGTTATGGGTCATCCACAAACCCACACTTTATCGAAGTCCATTTGCTAGGTCGCACGCTGTCAGAATCACAGTTGGTCACAAGCATTACAGGGTATCTCTATCCTCCACCCATAGTATTCATTGACCCATGGAGTTTACCCATGGTATTGTAAATGGCATCCACCCATGGTATTGTAAAATCCACCCATGGTATTCATTCACCCATGGAATTGACCCATGGTATTGTAATGGAAAAATACTATAAGTAACAAGTCACATTTTGTAAAAGGACAAATTGTCCGCCACAATGTAGCATCTACAGTTCAGAGGCATGTAGCCAGCACATCTCTCCTCAGAGATAAGCTACCATCGCCCTAGCTAGTTTATTTCCATTTCTGATTGTAAGCATGTTTCAGTATTTTCCATTAATGAAATGAAGTATTATAACCACTGCATCTTTGTGTATATGGTTATCTCTGTAATTTGTTGCGTTCCTGTTGTCGCTCGAGGGCTTCTTCGAGCAAGAGTTTGATGGGATCTCCTGCCCCCTCGTCTTTCTTCTCGTCCACCATGGGAGGCCGTCGGGATCTGCGAGGCTGGTCTTACAAAGGTTCAACGAGTTCAAGCCCTAACTCCTTATATCCCGACCTTGTTGGGGACATGCAAAGAAAAACAGAGAAAAAGCAGACCGCTCTGATACCACTGATTCGGATTTAAACAGGAACGCAACAAATTACAGAGATAACCATATACACAAAGATGTAGCAGAAATAATACTTCATTTCATTAATGGAAAATACTGAAACATGCTTACAATCAGAAATGGAAATAAACTAGCTAGGGCGATGGTAACTTATCTCTGAGGAGAGACGTGCTGGTTACATGCCTCTGAACTGTAAATGCTACATTGTGGCAGACAATCTGTCCTTTTACAAAATGTGACTTGTTACTTATAGTATTTTTCCATTACAATACCATGGGTCAATTCCATGAGTGAATAAATACCATGGGTGGATTTTACAATACCACGGGTGGATGCCATTTACAATACCATGGGTAAATTCCATGGGTCAATGAATACTATGGGTGGATGAGTACCATGGGTTGATGCCATTTTCCATTCGGATCACTACTCTAACCCCAATTAGATTCTCCAATGAAGAGTTATGCCAAATCTCTCACAGTGACCTGATTATAGACTAATTCAGTAGAGCGAACTTGTACGACATGCCCCATGTCCCTGTTTTGACCTTTGGCTCTAAAAAATATAAACAAGCAACTACAGTCCCTCCTCTTTCTGTACCTTCTGACGAAATTTCAATCTGCTACTCAGAGAGAAAGTTATGACAATTGTCCCCAGGTGACCTGTTTTGAATGTATTTCAGGATTCTGCAAAAGGACCAAATTCCTTAGATCATATCTCTGAAAATATAGCGTGAAAAGCTCTGAAATTTGGACCTGAGATTCAATGCAATGAATTCTCAAATGGGTGTTTTGTATAGCTTCTGACACATCGCAGAAATTTTTTTATAGAGAAAATGCCACAATGACCTGTTTGGAGCTACGAAACCCTAGAATCCAAAGCTCTGATACCAAATGTTATGAAACTAGCTCAAGAAAAGATAGAAAATATAGATCAATGCCTTAGAATTTAGCCTCTTCGAGGGGGAAACCTCCTTTAAATTACATAAATGAACAATTCTTGGATGATTCAAATGACAAAACCTCCTTTCTATATATGGGAGTCTAAGGAGTCACAGTATAAGCGAGCCGACCTAACAATAACAATATAAAGCCACAAAAATAACAATAGAGGGATTCTATGGGGCACAGTAATAACAATATGGGGAAAATATGGGCACAACAATATTAATAAGGGGTACAACTACAATGGTAATGGGGTAGTCACTAGTATTATAGGGACCCAACAAAGACTGCCTTCAAAGCCAAGGAAGGCCTTTTCGAATGGTTGGTTATGCCTTTCATATTGACAAATGTTCTTGCAGCCTTCATGAGTCTAATGGATGACATGTTGCAGTCATTCAGCAACTCATTTGTAGTGGTATACTTGGATGACATCCTGATCTTCAGCTAGAGTAGGGAAGAGCACCTCCACAAAATTCGACAGGTTCTCCAAACACTGCAGCAACACAAGTTATGTGCCAATTTGGAGAAATGCACTTTTGGCATGACCTAGGTTTAGTATCAAGATACATTATTGATGAAAAGGGGGTGCATGTGGATCCAACCAAGATCCAAGTCATTCAGGATTGCCCATCTCCAACCACTCTAACAGAGCTTTGTAGCTTTCTGGGTCTTGCCAACTTCTACCATACGTTCGTTTTGGGATTTTCTCATATCACTTGGCCCTTGAGTCAATTCACCAAGTGAGGAGCGAAAGAAAAATTCTTTTGGTCTGAATCTCAATAGAAGGCATTCAAAGAGTTGAAAGATCGCCTCTGCTTGGCACTAGTGCTTGCATTACCAGACTTGCAACAACCATTTGAGGTCGAGATAGATGCCTTTGACTATGTTGTTGGGGCAGTCCTTACTCAACATGAGCATCCAGTGGAATATCATAGTGAGACACTTTCAAACATAGTCTAGAAGTATCCCACTTATGTCAAAGAGATGTATTCCATTATGCAGGCATGCTGAGAATGGAAGCACTACATTTTGGGGAAAGAAATGGTCATCCACACAAACCACCGACCCTTGAAGTTCATACAAACCCAAGGGAAATTGCAGAATGATCGCCAACAAAAGTGGTCCACATACCTGCAACAGTTCCATTTGAATATCAAGTATAAGAAGGGAAACACCAATAATGTTGTAGATTTTGTTAGTCGACCATCGATCATGGTGTTAACCATCGTGCTCAACTCTTGTGAGAACGAGACTTCTGATTGGCCACTTCTCTACAAAAGTGACCCAGAATTCGACCATACATACTAGACACTCCTAGAGGGTTAGCATGTTCCAAATTTTCACCTCCAGGATGCCCTGTTATGCCACATGGGTCACCTTTGTGTTCTTTCAAGCGAGCGTGCCATGGTGATTTGGGAAGCACACTGTAATCGGGATATTGGGCATTTCGGGGTTGAGAAAATGGTGGCAGTGCTGCAGAGGTATTTCTATTGGCCGAATCTTCGACAGCGGGAAGTGCATCAGATCATGCACTACCTGCGCCATTGCCAAACTGACCATCAAGAAGAAAGGCCTCTATGCCCTGCTGCCTACCCCTAGTCAACCCTGGGAATCCATCTCCATGGATTACATGTTAGGCCTTCCTTCCACTAAGCATGGAAATGACTGTGTTTTTGTGGTCGTAGAGAGGTTCTCAAAGATGGCCATTATGGCGGCCTACAAGAAGAATATCAGAGCCGAAGCCAGTGCTAAACTCTTATTTGAACGAGTGTGGGTACACTTTGGGATCCCATAGTTTATCATCTCAGATCGGGACAATAGGTTCCTCAGTACATTTTGGTCTAGTCTCTAGTCGATTCTAGACACCAAACTCACTATGTCCACAGCCTTCCATCCTCAAACTGATGGCTAGACAGAGGTTGTCAACAGGATGATCGTACACATTATGGGCATGTACAACTCAAAGAATCCACACACTTGGGATGAGAGCCTCCCCTATGTTTAGCACATCCACAACCAGGCTCTCCACAACTCAACTCACCACAACCCTTTTCATGCGGGCTTGGGATTCTAGCCACTATGTCCCATTGATGTGGCCATGCCATTTGAAACTACTCACGGAGATCCAACTCATGTCTAGTCTGAAACATTTAAGGAAAAAAAACATTATTGAGGACATCCACCATATTCGCCAGTAGGTCCATGACATTATAGAGAAATCAAATTCCAAGTACAAGAAGCGACATGATCAACATTGGGTGCCACACAAGTTTCAGGTGGGCGAAAAAGTATGGTTGCATTTGCAAAAGGATTGCCTTACCAGAGCTTATCGGAAACTTAGACCACTTCGATATGGTCCTTACACCATTACCAAGGCAATGGGAGACAACACATTTGAGCTCAGCATTCTCCCATTCCTTGCCCTACACCTAGTGTTCAATGCAGACTTCCTTCCATCATACTTTCCACCATTACTAGACACATCCGACATTACAGAACAACTCACACCCACAAAGTTAAATCCATATTGCATGGAACAAGCTGTAACTGATCGGATCATGGACACACAGATCAAGCACACCCACCAACAGGATATCCAACTGTATCGAGTTGTCAAGGTAGGCCAACTCCTTCACTAGGGCAAGTGGATCACCAGGGACCAAGTTCAGAAGAAGTTTCCTCATCTCATGGAGGAACTCAATGCAATGGGGACCATTTCTTCCTAAGGGGGAAGGAATGATCTAGGTGGATATTGGTGTTACATCTCCTCAGGTTAGGGTTTTGGTTGTTTAGGGTTTTTTGTTTTCTTCAATAATAAAAAGGTCCTTGATCCTCATTGTAAGGTAGTTCAAAGGCATGTAGCAGCAACATCTCTTCTCAGAGATATGCTACCATTGCCCTAGCTAGTTTATTTCCAATTTTGTTTGTAAGCATATTTTGGTATTTTACATTAATGAAATGAAGTATTATTTCCACTGCATCTCTGTGTTTATGGTTATCTCTGTAATTTGTTTCACTCCTGTTTAAATCAAGATCATTCCCATTCACCCATCAAAAGCTTGACACCAAGAGTCAGCCCAGATCCGTCATTTTTTGGAGCCCATTGATCCACCAATACTAGTCTCCATACTCTTACTCTGATTTCATTGATTTATTTGTATATCAAGTCATGGAAATGCTGACTGGAAGCCCTCCTCCTAGAATCAGTCCAGAAATAAAGAGAGTCCTTCAACTGTCTAAGAAGACCAAATTTGGTGACTGGTACCTTTACCAGAACCATACAGAAATCAGGATTTATGGTTGCATGAATTTCAAAATAGAAGACTAACTAGGTCCCTTCATATGCAACTCTAGAGAGGTTGGCAAAGAAGTAGATTTGATACTACAGAATATGAAGTTCCAAAGAAGTTTTGTTTGGAGATATGACCCTTTGGAATTCGTCACAAAGAAGAGACAAAAGGTCAAGCTAGGACCTTTCATTCACCATCCCATATCTGAAATAGAAGCATATGCAAATAAGAAAGAATGGGTGGAGGGTACCTTAGTAGACCTAGACAACACCAGTGAAGATTTAGAGAATGCTCTAATTGATTTAGAAATGCAGCTTGATGACAACTCTTTTCTACAGGTACCAGAAGAACCAAAAAGAACCATGAGTACCCCTCAAAGCAAACTCCTCAGAATGAGGAGAAGATCCCAAAAAGAAACAGAGAAGGGGCTTCCACTTCATGAATAGCTAGCTTTGATTTACAACAGGAATCAAACAAGAGGCAAAGGCTAAATCTAGCATGTGAGCAAGAGTATAGTCAAGACTTCGCCGAGGTCACAAATACAGGAGCAGAAAGAAGTAGGCCTACCACTCCATCTGGAGGCATGCAAGAGCTTTCCACATCACAAACTCAGATGTTGGAAAGGCATCTCAGTGTTGAAGTATCTTCCTTCAGAATGCTTGCTGACAAAGACCAAGATATCAAGGAAATATATAAATAAATCAAAGCTAGAAATGAGAGGCTTAAGGCCCGAACATATGCTCAGTACCTGAAGCTCACTCCTACTAATCAAACAAGGCTAATGTCAGCCTTTGGCATTAAATAGGGGAAGTTTCAGATGACCTTTGTGAAGCCTAGATCCGAGCCTTCAAAGACAACATCATATTTCAAGAGGGTGTATTTTGAAGTGTTGGCAAGGGATATTCATCCCATAGATCAGATTGAACTACACAAATAGGCTGGAGAGATGATATACTCCACCCTGACTCGTAAAGCTATAACTGCCCATCAGCTATAGAACTCTTTGAACAACATCTCAGCTCAATTCTAGTTAGAAAAGGCCTCCTCACAGACGAAGGATACCAGGATCAAGTCCTTAGAGGAATTAGTGATTGAATTGGGGCACGATCCCAAGGATATAAAAGCTACATAACAACTTATTAAGAAGAAACATGATGATATTATTGCACTTAAGAGGCAATTGAAAATACCCCAGCTGCAACATCCTCAAACTCTAGAAGTCATAGAGAATCAAACCAGACATGAGGAGTTAATGGACTTCATCTTGAAGCTAAATGACAAAATAAAAGAGATAGAAAAGGAATTGGGTGCTTTAATCCAACTAAAATAAGCATATGTGGCTACTTCTTCAACAAATGTTATCTCCACAGTCTCCACAATAGTGTCATCCAAACTAGTAGCATCTTTGGCAGCTACAACTCCACTTACAACAACCTTGCCAATAACAACAGCGTCTACATCAGCAGTAGGTGCATCAGGAGAGAAAGCAACAAAACTAGTCAAAGCCATGGAAGAGATGTCTATCCAAGTTACTGAAATGAATAGGTTAAAAGAAAAGGTTGCAAGTTTGGAAATAGACTACAAACTTGCCCAACTGAAGCAGAAAGAAGAAACACAAAAGGCTCAAAGAATGGGTGAGGGGATCAAAATCCTAGAGAAGGATTTAATGCTAGAGAAACCACTTGGACTAACCAAGGAAATATTGTGGGCCAATATCTTTGACTCTGCCAATGATATTTGGCCATCAATCCAAGTAATTTTTGAACAAACATAGTTGGTAAATATAGTTGCAGAAGCTATCCAGAAAGTGAAGGAGGATTTGGGAGATAAGCCAGAGGATACAAATAGACTCATCCATTTCCTCAACAGCAAGAATAGATATGATCTCAAAGAGCTAAATATAGAAGATAGGACCGCTACCATTCTAGAAATAAGGAAGGTCCTTTCCAAAAGGAACCTTATGCCTAATTTGGAAGAAAAGTGCCACAATATGCAGGCAACCATTGATAGGTTCATGGCTAAGTTCTAGATTCTGAGGGGGAAAGATCTGCATAGTCCTATGGTCATCAATGAAAAACTCATGACACAGTTGGACTATGGTGAAAGATTCAGAAAATTGGTTAAGGAACAAGCCAATTCTTCATCGAAAGGAGCCCTGCCAACAAAAAAAGTGTTATATGACACATTTGAGAACCTTTTTTTCCTTGAGCATGAGGTAAATCATTTGTTCCTCATTAAGCCTAATTTTGCCAAATATATTGAAGCTGATGAAATTTAGAGGAGAATGTTGAATGTAAAGTTACCTAATGCAGAATGTTGGGATAAATTGACCGATTTATTGTGATGAATTTAGAACATAAATTTACTACACAGTAAAAACAAAAAAACCAGGTAAAACAGGTAAAAACAACATAAAAAAGTCAAAGAGTATCGGGGTTAAAGAGTATCAGTTGAAAGATGAAAGTAAAGAAGACTCTAGCGTGAAACTCTACAACAAAAAGCCATAATAAAAGGCTAACACTTCAACAATAAACACCAGCACAACCATAATAAAAGGTACAACACGAAACAACTCATTAGCTGTCTCTATCTTCTTGCAAGAAGATATTTGTATTTCCTAGATTAAATCTCATGTTTTTTAGAGATATTTTGTAATAATTATTTGTATAAATACTTCACAATTCTAAGTATTGAGGGTGGATTCTTAGACATTTTTATAGTTTTCTTTATCAAAGACTGTAAGATATTGTATCAAAATTGGACCAGCAAGCTAGATTATTGAATAAAGCAAAGACATTTCATTGGATTCATGTGTAGTGCGAAATACAGACAAGTATCTTCTTTTTTGTTATCACTTTTATTTAAATTTTTTTTCCATAATCTTAAATGTATCTGAAATCTAAATGCTATAATATGGAATGATATCTCAGAACTTGCTTCACTACACTCTGTTTTGACTATTATTCATTTTTTATGTTTTTTTCTAAATTGTCGAAGTTAAGGAATCCTTGATTGCTCCTTAGTTCAGGTAGTTTCCCTCTGGTCTATAGTAAAGGATTCTTAACTGCGCTTTTCTCATGATCATGCTCTATTCCTCCTTTTAATCTTGGTCTGATGATTCTCAAGTGCTCTCTCACCCTAGTTAAGATCATTTCACCCATTCGACCTAAAAATTTGTGCTTCACTCTGCTAGCTTTCCCATTGAACACTCCCTTTAATGATTTAATCACAGTTTTGTTGCCCTTATTTGACTCCATAGCCCAATAGCCAGAGACATCATTCTATCCATATGCGTAAGGATTTCACCATCCAACTTCCAATACAAATCCAAAAACCCCCTGAACTTTAAGAACTAGCCTAAAATCTCAGCAAACAAAGCTAAAACATATAGAGAGAGACCTCTCTGAGTCATAGGTTGGCTAGAGCCTATACTTAAAAGATTGGTTTGTAGTTACCTCAGTCTTTTCCTTCTTTTAATAACTCCTATGGAAAAATTCTAAGTGATACCATAGTGGCGACTATGTTGGGGAGAACCCTCAATCCTAATAAATCTTTAAGAAATTTTTAATTCTATATTTTCGAGCCTCTTAAAGTAATTTATTAGAAGTTATTTCTCACAGAAAGGAAACAATTAGAAAAATTTTGAAATTCTTGCTTCAAGGAGAATAAATTATACTAGGGCTAACCCAAATCCATACCCTCCCCCAGTATTTGATAATCCCAACCTAATTATGAGAAAATCCAAAATAGAAGAAAGTTCAGCTAGTCACAAACCCTTAGTTAAATCTAATTCATGCACTGATGAATGGTTGTTTTTAGAAGATCTTCCCTTTGATGGGAAATTTGATTTGTCATTATTTATGCCAAAGTCTGAAAGTGAAATTTGTGACACTATCCTAAATATTGAGTTTATTGCAGACCTTGAAGTCCAAAAAGCTAACAACTCAATTGATGAGTACATTTTGAATTCACCACAATCATCCCTTACTATTGCCAAGATCCCTGAGCTTTCTAAACAATTGTTCACTACTCTTATTACACCATTATTCCCTTCAACTTCTGAAGTCCATTCTCCACCACCATTCATACCCTCACTCCCTTACCAACCTAGCAAAACTCATTCACCACACACCAGTCTTAGTTCATCCTCCACTACTATATCATCTTCCAATGTTTCAACCCCACATCTTAGCCCTTCCCAGCTTATAGCCATGGCAAACAGATATGCTCCCCTTGTCTTACCTACTCCACTTGGTACCATGCCAGCAGACTACTAGAGTAAAATCGTCCAATTTGATGGCATAGGACACTACACTGCACAACGCCATGTTAATGAAATGACAGACTACTTTGAACTTCATGAAATTGATATTGTGGATGTCCAAATGAGACTATTTGCTCAAACTTTAGCAGGTGAGGCTAAGAAATGGTTTAGATCATTGGTTGATAATAATATTGATAGTTTAGAATTTTTTCATCAACAATTTTTTAATAGATGGGAGAAGAAAAAGAATCCTATATAGATCCTTTTAGAATATGAAAATATTAGGAGGGGACCCAATGAAACTGTTCAAGATTACTGCACCAGATTTAACAGTATATAAAATGCAATTCCAGTTAATCTTAGACCACCACCTCACTTAGCATTAATAAAATTCCCTGATTGTTTTGACACATACATGGCATTCCATCTTAGGGAAAGAAACCCCCCAACCCTAGAAGATATGCAAAGTGTAGCTGTAAGTGTAGAGGCTAATCTATTAGCTAAAAGAGCTAGAGTTAGGAATGAAAGAAGAGGAATAGCTAGAGATGAGCCTTCACCCTATGACATTAAAATATATAGCTTAGTGAAAGGTGTGGAAAAGTTAATGGATAGAATAGAGAATATAGAGAGGAAACCCCAATGGGATAATGAACAAGCACCTCGATTTAGAAACTCGAACTTTAGGAAAAACCAAAACCAAAACATTGCAAAAAATGGACTTGATCATAATATTAGGCCTCCTTTCCAAGAAAATTATGTAGAAACATCCCATCCTGAAGACCCAGAGCAAGACACACATATTAACCTGATGGGATTAGATGATGAAGGTGTTGTTTTTTTTACCCAAGATGATCAGGAATTGCATATGCTGCAGCAGTTGCAAATCCAGTCTGGAGAGCCATTTGATTATAAACAAGGTTATGATTTTGCCATCTTTGAAGTGCATAAGAAGTATAACCTAAGGAGTAAAAAGAATTCTGATATTCCTGACCAAACCAAGAAAACAGTGCCAAATCAACCGAAGAAAATAAAAGAATCCCCGTTTCTAAAATCCTCTAGATTTTTCCCAGACAAAACCAGAATCCTTCTAGCCCCACCATTGTAGATATAACCCCTAATCAACATTTTGATGATTAACCCTATACTTAAATTCCCCCTAAAAAACCAGTGGACACACCTCAGAACACTAGATTGGAAAATTCACAAAAGGAGGTCCTCAATAAAGAAAAAGAAGACCATCCCACTCAAATCGCTGCTGTCAAAAGTCCAAACCCTCAAATAGAGAAGGCCAATTTTCCTTTTAGTCTAGGAGAAGAGGTAGCCAAACTAAATATTTTGGTTCCTTTGATAGATTTAATCAAGAATGAAACCAATAAAACATAGATAAACTAGACCCTGAACATTGCTAAAAATGAGGATTTTGTTAACCTGTTTGATGACCAACCAGAACTTATATTTGGTCTAGATGTTAATGGAAAACCACTAGAAGGAGGAATACCACCTTTCGACATTAGCCTTAGCATCCATGACAAAATTATTCATAATGCAATGTTGGATTCTAGGGCCTCCCACAACTTAATGCCCAAATCAGTAATGGAAAAATTGAACCTAGACATTACAAGACCTTACAAGGACTTGTTTTCAGTTGACTCAAGTCAAGTAAGGTGTCTGGGGTTGATTATAGACCTCTGTGTCACCTTAGTTCAATATCCTGCCAAGAGCATACTTATGGATATTATCGTTGATGACATCCCACCGAAGTATGAAATGATGTTATCTAGATCATGGTGAGCCAAACTTCAGGGATCTTTACAACTTGATATGTCATATGCAACAATTTCTATTTTTGGACAACCCAAGAAGCTATACTGAGAAACATTAATGAAATACATGGTAAGTAGCCAGGATCGGCCTCAAAATCTTCCTATCTACTCTGTACATTCAGACATTGATTCTTTTATCTTGTATAATAATGATCAAACACAGGAAACTCTTTTAGATAGTGTTGATAGAGAACCAAAATAAATTGTAGTTTCAAAACAAGAGGAAATTGTCCAAGCTTTAGAACTTTCCATTAAACAAGGTAGTCAAGATGAGGAAACATTTGTGGAAATAGATTATGCGAATTATGAACATGAGATATTGTGGCATCTTGAGTTTGGTGGGTCATTCAATAAGTTTGGAGCGGGAGTAGGAGTTTGGATATACAATCTGGAGAATGATCACTCAGAAGGCCATGCATACAGACTAAATTTAAAGTGTACTAACAATATGGCCAAGTATGAAGCACTAATTTTAGGTCTTAAATTAGTTAGGAATCTAGGAGCTATAAGAGTTTCTATCATGGGAGACTTTGAACTAGTTATAAAACAAATTAATGATGTATATATGAATAAAGACCCTAGATTAAGTTCTTACAGAGGAACCATCGTACAAATACTAAACACTTTCTTAGAAACAAAGGTTGTTGTAATTCCTAGAAAACATAATATGTAGGCTCATAGTTTAGAAATTTTTGCCAGCACCTACAAGTTACCCTTTCAACCTAAGCATCAGTGCGTTACTGAAGTTAGGCATAAGCCTACAAATCTAGATAATTTGAAGAAATGGAAAATATTTGCTGATGACAAGTAGATAAATAACATTTTAATCTCAGAAGAAGAATTTGTAAATAGCAATATAGATACTGACACATCAATCGATCCTAACATTAAAAACAAAATATAAATAAATGAGATGGAAGTTGAAGAGATAGATATATTTCATCCCACTAAATTTACAAAATCAGATGTAGAAAACCTAGAGCAAGTTGATATTGATGAAATAATTAATGAAGACACCAAAGTAATCAACCTCAAAGAAAATTTCCTACCTAAGGGATTAACCCCTTTGGAGGATTTTTTTGATTCAAATGATGTTCCTAGAAAGCCTAAACTGGAACCTTAGAAATATGATATTGAGGAGTGTAATATAGGCATTGATGAAAATCCAAAATTGATCAAACTTTTTAAATCATTACCTCCCACTGAAAGAGTAAGATACATTGAATTATTATAAAAAATTTAGGATGTCTTTGCTTGGATTTATGAGGACCTCAAATCCTATGACGCCAACATCATACAACACACAATCCCTATAAAAGAAAATAAAAAACCTTTCAGAAAAAAACTCAGAAGGATAAATCCTATCCTATCACCTTCAATTAAAAAGGAAATCTAGAGAATGTATGATGCTAAGATAATTGCACCAATTAGATTTTTTGATTGGGTTTCAAACTTGGTGCCAACTAGGAAGAAAACTGGTGAGATCAAACTATGTGTGGACCTTAGGAACTTCAAAAAAGTATCACTTAAAGACAATTACCCTCTTCCCAAAATGGATCATATTTTGCAAAGGGTAACTGGATCAACCAGAATCTCTTTATTGGATGGGTTTTCTGGTTGCAATCAGATCTTAGTTCATCTTGATGACCAAGCCAAGACTACCTTCACTACTCCTTGGGACACATTCATGTATGTGAAAATTTGTTTTGGACTAATGAATGCAGAAGCCACTTTCCAAAGGGCTATGGATATAACCTTTTCCAAAGAAATTCATGACTTCCTTGTAATATACCTAGATGACATTACTGTATTTTCAAAATCTAACAACCAGCATTTGGATCATCTAAGGGAGGTTTTATTAAATGCAAGAAATATGGATTTTCTTTAAACCCCAATAAGTCTTTGTTTGGGTTAGAAGAAGGAAAGTTACTAGGTCATATAATCTCAAAAGATGGTATCCAAATAGACCCTACAAGAATAGAAGCCATCTTACAGATACAAAAGCTAATGAACATTAGGGAATTACAAGCTTTCTTAGGGAAAATTAACTTTCTTAGAAGATTTATTTCTAATCTAGCAGAATTAATTAGATCATTGAACAATATATTGAAAAAAGATTCAACCACAAAACGGACTATTGAGGCGAAGACATCCTTTGAAGACATTAAACCAGCCTTAACTTGAACACTAGTTTTGATCAGTCCAAAATTTGACAGAGATTTCATCTTATTTTCCTTTGCTTTTGAGCACACAATTGCTACAATTTTACCGTAGAAAAATGACCAGGGATATGAACAACCTATTGCTTTCTTTAGAAAAGCCCTGAGAGATGTGCTTGGTTGTGTTATATTCTTTCCACGTAGTTAACAGGGTGTTTGAAGGGCACCCGTAACCCACTTTATGGGGTCCGGAGTAGCACCTCAGAAAATTTTGGTTTTGCACCCTATGTTAGGTTGGGCGGACCCACCTATGGTTTTGTGCATGATTTTCGCACATGTTTCTTGGACGTGATGGTTTTCGTTCCATGGTATTGGATGCTTCACATGTATAAATATGTATTGTAACATTGAAAGGAACATAATAAAAAATCAAGCTGGTAGTCCCGGTTTTGGGATCCAGAGGAAAATCTCTGTGTATATGTGTTTTATGTGTTATGATCTCACATTGTTTATTTTCTGTGTTTTAGAATTCGTATGCAGGTAATTTCTGTATGGGGTTAAAACCTACATATAAACTAATCCATGTACAATTTTTTCAACACATAATAAAAGAATTGAGTAATGCAACAACAACATGGTGGTTTTCTCCTGAATGGGATTCCACTAGAAATACTTGTGTTCTTATGTGTGCCTGCTTGTGTTAATGTTTTTCATGGTTATTATGCTTTGATTTTATTGCTTCTTTCATATTTAGTTAAGCTAATGTTGTGAATGTGCATGTCCAACTGATATTGTGGGAAAAAGTTTAAAAGTGGCATCACCATTGATTCACCCCCCCTCAATAGTGATCTAGTTTCCAACAGAATAAACTAGAGTGGTACCCAAGGGTGGAGGGAAGCGGTTGCCTGCAATAAATTAGGCTCATTCAAGTATGTCAACAATATTGACAATGGTTTAGTTCACACCACCCCCTTCCCCGAGCAATAAAATTTGCCAAGATTAGAGGCCTCACAAGCCATCGTTCTTGGGGACCCTTTAATCATTCCATTCAAAGTATACTGCTTGATAACAAAGTCGATGATAACCAACACACAGTGAGTGGTCCAATTTGTATATGGACCGATGGAAACATTTGGGTCAACTTTGATTATTACCATTACCCACCTGTATAGTTTTAAGGATTGTGACGAGCATTGAATGGTGGGTGGTATTGTCACTAAATAGGCCCAAGAGATGGAAAACACCCATTGTATTTGATGATTTCCGATATTAGGGCTTAGACTTTGGCCCATCTTTGGCCTGGCCTTGTAGGGCAAAGGAAAAGTGCTTAGGAATGTTGTTGGAGAAAAAACAGAGAGAAAAAAAGAAGAAAAAAGCATATGCCAAGTTGCGTAAAATTTGTTCACCAAAATACATCTTCCAGTTCTTAAATGCAAGCACTAAGCGAAACACTTAGTAACTAACACCCAAGTCAAAAGACGCAACCCTCTTTTCAAATCGAGAAATGGCTTTTGGATCAGGATTGGAACTTGTACGTCTAGAACCAAATCAATAGAACTCGTCAACAACATGTCACATTGTACATTATTCTTTTGCTATCCAAATAATTAAAGATAAATAGCTCTGCTGTTATTCCACTTTTTCAACCATAAAAAAGTTTTAAAAACTTAGCATTCCACAAAAGAGAAAAAAACAGAAGGCCCGGAAAATCAAATCCACCAAAAAGGATAAAAATTAAAATGTAAACCTACATAACGTCACATGCATGATGCATTCCAAAAGTATAATTCAGTAGCTCATTCACGATGCATTCCAGAAAAGCCTAGTTCACGAGCCTCTCAACCATTACCTCATTTCGCAGTTGAAGATATGATTCCACAAGTCGAATAGTGAGAAAGCCATGACATTTTCCATTACATCACTATGCACAAACCCATGACATTTTTAATGACTGGTATAGTGTTTTATCTTGTTTTATTATTAATATTTAAGATAGAATACGAATTGTTGGAGTAAGAGGTACCTCGTTGCTTTAAGTTTCAGTTTCAAAGTTAATAAATTTATTGTATTAATTTTGCCTTTAAATAAATATTATGCATGAGAAAAATAAATACAAAATAGCACATAATAATGATAAAATAGCACATAATAATGATAAAGTATGGACATAGGCAATTGATGTGATGAAAAATTAATGTTCAAATTCTTTTTTTATAAAATTTATAGGTTATAGTATTAATGGTTGAAATCAACCTGCTATGGACACAAAAATAAAGAAAATCAGCTCTAAATAATATATCTATTGTTTGGGCTAAAGGAAAATTATAATGGACTCTTCGGGTCTTTAAATAAGTTACATTACATTAGAATACCATGGGTTATCAAGACTTGGAGCCCAAAAACTACAAATAATAAATTGATTCTATGACATAGTCAACATTACCCAAACTACCCTAAAATTCATCTACTTAAACTTGACTAAAGAATATTAACCTAGTTATAACAACTTTGTTGAAGACCATGTGAAAAGGTTACCATCCACTAGAATACATGGGTAACAAGTCATTGTATCTGTTAGTTTTCTAGGAAACGTTTTCTCTTACATGGTTCATCAATCATCTGATGTCTTGAGATTTCTCATTTCTCCCCTCAATCTAGCATATGAGTACAGTTGCCACCCTAGTACCTATTTAAGTGTTCCATTCTACAACTTGATCATCCATAACTCCATGCATAATTGCACTACAACATGTGTCCATGAATAATAGATCTTACAACAAACTAACTTTGAGCTAGAATAGGAGTACACTTGCCACCTATGTGCCTATTCAAGTGATTCATTCCACAACTTGAAGCATCATGTAATATTGTGCTATGTGTATGCCTAAATAGTAGGTCTTACAACAACCTTGGGGAATACAACCTACCTATAGCTAAGTTTTACAACTTCGACTGAAAACATTTAGGGTGTTTATACACTACTACAACTCTCTATAATATGCTATATCATTCACCAAACCTTAGCACCATTGACTCCATATACATTTTCGCATCCATGCAGCTACATAATCTCTCTCTCCCTCGTTATATCTGCAACTCATGTTGATCAACTACATCTTTGCTATCATTGAGAATCATCTTTGCTTTTCTCATCTATCTACACCCTCAAGGACATGACTACTACATTGTTTCACTTGGCATGGTTCTTCCATGCATAGGATTCAACCACAAGACCTTTGATTTACTCTTCCACTTCCATGTTCCTACACTCATCACTTGGGCATCCTCCTTATGCAACCTAGATGACATGCCCTTTTTCATAGCACCTAACAATTCCCTCAAATGCTTTTGTATATTTTTTATCAATATTTGCCTCACATGCACCCCTGAGATTTGATGTAATCCTTTATATCATTCCTTTGGTGCTACATTTCAATAAGGAGATCATGGTTCAAAGGGTATGTTGCAACTAGTTATTACTCTTCCTTTGGTGGAATGTATTGTTTAATCATCTACAATAATGGAGACATATGCTAATGGAGACCACATTGTCATTGTATTGTGACATGATTAGCAAGGTGGTTTCATTAGTTCCTTCGAAAGAAACAAAATTCTCGATCTAATCAACAACTAATTCTCTAATATTCTGAGTGCTTTGTGCTCCAACAATGTGAACTTATGATTGAGTGGATAATAGAGTATGTATTTATTTCAGTGTTGCCATATATTCAATCTAGGATTGGCCTTTTTGGCATCAAGGCTATTAATCTTGAGCTCAAAAGAAAAGTCACAAAGGCTTAACAAGACAAATCCAATAAGGGTGATGATCATAGAACTATGGCCCTCAACAAGAATATCACATCAATTTTTCCACCTTTAGCATCATCATGGATTCTATCCCTTTCCATTCTTAGGTTGTGTGATGAGTCTCAATATTGTAACAAGAATGCTGCAACTCCCAAGGCTACCAAATTTATTTATCAACCCAAGGTTCATAAAAAATTAAGAGGTATCAACACTATATGTGCATCAAACAATGTATCTTTCTTTTTTTGAGCTGATATAATGGAGTGAATGTCATGAAATCAAAGCCTAAACTAATTGCAAAAATGGAATTGTTACTCTATTTGCAAGAAATGGAAATTCTACCTGCTCAACTTGTAAATGCTAAGTAATGAATTCATGAAAGGAAAAAGGTTAATCTATTTGCAGAAATAAAGTTATTGTAAATTGCATAATTCATCAAAATAACAATCAGAATTACATGTACCATCTACCAAGTTCACACTTGCTTGTAAATGAATGACCTATTTGCATCACACTTGTGATAAAGAAACTAAGTCTACTTTGCTTTTGCAGTTAATAAAAGGAAGGGTTGGAGTGGCTTAGGAGCTTACTTTGATCATAAAATCATATATGGGGGTCATTATTTATCTAGACTAAGTCATAGTTGTAGTGGGGATCAAAACTGATGAAGGAAAGAGGTGTTACAGGTTTGCTACAGGAAGGGACAAATTTGCTACAGGAGAAGACATAATTGCTATAGGAGGAGATAAATCACCGAATTACCAATTAAAACAAATGAAAATGGGATGGGGCAATTTTTTTTATTGAATAAGATGTCTTAGGTCTCCATTCCAAGTGGAATCACTCCAAAATATCCCTGTTAACACATGCTAAAAAATAGCAAAAAATTACTAGTCCAAAATCTGGAAATTCAAGAACTAGTGAGCTAGTTAACCTATCAAATTCCTAACATAATCAAGTGAAAATGAAATGGAGTAGATTTTTTTATTAACTTGAATGTTTTTATGACTTAATTGAATTGGAATAAACTCAAATGAAGCTCATTAACACATTCTAAAAAATAACAGAAAATTACTACTATTTGCTACAAGGGACTTCCAAAAATTTTAGATTTGTGAATAAGTAAACTAATACAAGTAGCTCAATGATGATTATGACCTTCCAAATCTATTCCAAGGATGAAATAATGCTCGCGATTCTGTAAATAACCTTCAAAATAACTCACTTCAACGATTTAACCCAATCCTACAACAAAATAACATCAATACTAAATACACAAATAGGAAAAACAAGAACAAGAGATGCATGTGAATAAGAAGTGAAAATAAGGAAACTAAAATATACAAAAGGGCTTTGAGGCTCCTTAGATGGCCAAGGCCAATTATACTTAGAGTCTTATGAAGGAGACCAAGTTTTAGAAGCTAAAAATGACACCAATCTTCATTATTTGAATCCATCTAAGTACATCCCTACTAGAAATGAAAGTGGAGCCACAAAAATAAAAGTTTTCTCCAAGAAGAAGACTAAGAAAAACATGTCTCTAAAGGAAAATTCAAATTGGTACTGATACAAAATGATGAGGAAGCATTCTCATTGAAAGGAGGAATATTGCCCCTCCAAAATCCCTCAAATAGTAGATCTAGTTCCCAACACCAGGAATCTGCATTAAATGATAGGGAACACCCTCCTAGATGTTCTCAACCAACGGAGCTCTAGAATTTGTCAATGATTTAATTATATTTTATTCATTTATTATCAAATCTTGATCCTCCTATAGTAGGGAGAAAGTACCTAGATTATCTCCTCTCCAAATATTCATAATGTGCCCAATATTCTCACAATATTCCAAAAGAATAAATAATATTAGGCAGAAATATGAAATTATCCATAAACCTTCCTAATGAACATATTAAAGTTATAAATATGTCATCTAATGCAAAAATATAGGTTTAATGTGTTGAAGGATGGTCAAATGGGCCTTAATTTATGTCTAAGTTGGAGGCCCATCATACCTGTTTGTTGAAAGTGTTTCTCACCCTCTGAGCAATTTAGTGACTTAATTGTGCCTCATTCATGGCACTGGTGGCCTCCCTTATCTTTCCTGTAGTTGTCTAACACTTTCTTGTAGCAACTTTATGCTTTCCTGTAGCAACTTTCAACCTTCCCGTGGCAAATTTTCACCTTCCTATAGCAAGGCATATTCTTCTTTTAGTTCTTTGGTCATGGCTCCCCTCGTTCTTGGCTTCTGCTGAGAGGCTTGGGGCTCCTTTATTTTGGACTGGAGGGAGAATATCTCTTCAGTTTGCTTCTTATTCTCCTTTTATCCTTTGTTTTGATTTTCCAGGCACTTTTTCTTATGTTTCAACCTTTCCTTTTTCTTTGCCACCCTCTTCTTCTTCCACAGAGCCATTCATGACTCTCTTCAAGTCCGAAAAAATTTCTCTATCCATGTCAACAAAATTTGTCCATGTGTTCTCAAGGTTTGTGCAAGGGAGCCTTGCTACCAATAATGAAATTCAGAGCACTTAGGATTTTAACTTATGGCAACAGGAGGAGGAGTGCTTCCTGTTGATGAGTGAGGTATTCCAATTTCAAAATAAGTTTATTTTCTTATCATAATTATAATACTCACAAGAAAACTCCACAATTCAAAATTTTTTATGGTTCTGCTACATGATGTTTAGTGGAGGAATTTTGCAAAAAATCACAGAATTTTTGTTTGCAAGAGGTGATAGATCAAGTACTTACCCCTTCCTTGAAGACTCCTTCAAAGTTCTAGGGTTTTTCGGTGAATAATGCTCAAGATAGGGCCCATTGCTTCCTCTTGGGACCATCCTATAGTAGGGACACTATTTCTTGTAGCACCTACTCTCTCTCCTCTAGCAGCCCTATTTCTCCTGTAGTAGCCCTGTTTTCTCCTCTAGCATGGTAGTTTATGCTTTGAGCTACTTAGATGGCGCTGATCTAGTGGTTGTCTCTCTCATGGATGTAAAAAGTTTCTTCCCCTTTGGCTAAAAGCTCCCCCTATTTCTCATAATGCTACTTCTCGGGGCTACTTGGGTGTATTTTTAATTTTTTCCTTAAAGCAGTCTCAGTGGTAGAAATAATTTTAAATTCCTTTTTATCAGTGAGGGAGAAGGATGCTATAATTTATATCAAACAAATTATTTTTTCTCTGCTCCTATCTTGCCTTTACACATAGTAATATCCAACAAGACCTATTACTCAATTTTCCATTACAGGCTACCAACTTTAGGCATAATTTCTCATGCAATTGTATGGAAATGAAGGAGGAGGGAAGCCATTTAATCTTTTTCAAAATAGCTTTGTATGTGCATGAGTTTTTGAAGACAATTTTGGGTCACTATGGCCCCCTTTCACCCTTCAATTCCTCATGTAGCTTCTTCTCAACCCTCCAATAGCAATTCATACCTTCATGTAGCTTCCTCCTGTAGCACCTACAAACCGAGCTTGAAACACCTCAGTGACACCCTATGCAGTCTAATAACACTAGCTTCTCCTTCCTCCAACTGGTTTTTTAGAAATGAGTGATGGTGCAAATGAAGTTGATCCTAGTACATAATATTCCCTTTGTGGTAAGGGGTAAGAGTGCTTTAAACTATTGTCCCCACTCCTTGCAATCATTACCCTTCTTAATTTGGTTTTTCCTCATTGCATAAGTGAGGGTGTTAGCTGCACTTAACTGGTTGAGGGTGGCTTAGACTACTAACTCATCTATAGCTTATAAAACCTCATCTCTTATGCATTGACAAAAAAATTCTAACCATAACATGCACAAGATAAGAGGTAAATAATATTGCATACCTGTATCTACATATGGATCAGATTGCTGGAGGTGATTGCATGATGTTGTCGGTCCATATAAATTATGATATCCTGGTGCATGTCTTTAGAACTTGATTATACCTTGATTCGCAGCTTTTCTATGTGTGTGTATAGGTGTCTCTTTGATTTATAGGCAGCTGGTGGTGGTGAAATTCCTTTCCAAGGATGATGTGTCCCTTCCTGATTGGACACATGGATTCATCATGCTTATGTTGGTGGAAAAATGTTGGGTTGTGTTATATTCTTTCCACGACTAACCTACGTAGTGAACCGGGGTGTTAGAGGGGGCACGTAGCCCCCCCTTTGTTGCGTAGTGGGGGGGTCACAGGGGGGTGGTAGCCCCCCGCTATCCGGGGGGTTTGAGGGGGGCGGGTAGCCCCCCACTACGGGGTCCAGAGCAGTGCCCCGGGAAAATTTTTTTTGGACACTATATTAGGTTGGGAAAAGCTACCTATGGTTTTCGGTCCATGGTTTTGGACGTGATGGTTTTTCGGTCCATGGTATTGGATGCTTCAGCATGCATAAATATGTATTGTAACATTGAAAGGAATATAATGAAAAATCAAGCTGGTAGTCCCGGTTTTGGGATCCAGGGGAAATCTCTGTGCATATGTGTTTTTATTGTTTATTTTTTCTGTGATTTAGAATTCGTATGTAGGTAATTTTTGTACGGGGTTAAAACCTACATATTTGAAATTAGAGAATTTAGTTCTGTTAGAGGACCAGAGGAAGGAGCCTCACACGTGGTATCAGAGCAGGTTGATCCTGCAAAATATGTGGGTTATATGCCCACCAATCTTCTGTTGTGTCACTTTGATGTGTTATTTATACATAATTCACATTCATTAACATAGCTTCAGTATGTCAGGTGTTAAGGCATATAAAAACAATAATTTAACATTAGACCCTTCATCTGCTTGTGTGAGATAATAGTAAAAGTAGTAGTATTAAAAAAAAAAAAAACAAAAAACAAACAAACAAACAAAACTTTTGACAAATATTTTGTACACTCAATTTCTTAATCAAGAAACTGCTTACTAAGAAGAGTAAAGGGAGATAAATTATTAGCTAAAGTTGCTTGAACCCATGAAGTTGCAACTTCCTCCACTGAACTCAAAGCAGATACTTAATCATCCAAACTACGTTCAGAACTCATAGTTTTGCCAAAGAATAAACAACAGAACATGCCTGCCTTAATTGCACGTGAAAATTCAAAAACATATCCATAGTAGGCTGAGGATTATCTGGCTTTGCCAATTCACATAGCTCTGTAAACATGCTCAAGCATCAAATTACACTCTCTGTTGTTGAAACTTCTTGTAAAGCATCAACTGCAGCCACAACTGCTACATCTCGGTGTCCTAGGGAATCCTTTCCAAGTTTCACAAGAGTTGATGGGAGTGAAGCCCATGAAACACTCCCGTCGGTCCATCTTTTATTATTAACAACTGCCTTAACTAAATTGCAAGGAACATTGCCATTAGAGGACGATGCAATAAGTTTTTTTTTTTTTTATGTTGAATTAGTAGTTGATTTTGTAGGTTTAGACACTGTTACAGTCTTTGAAGGTAAAGCACCTGAACTATAGTCCTTTGGGGATGATTTACTGTTCCCGAGAGACTTCTTGTTGAGAGAAACCTACATGTAATTGTGCCCAACAATTCCATTAATACCTCAACAATACACTCAATTAAAAAATAAAAATAAAAAAAATTGATTCTCTTTCTAAAACCATGAGAGTTTCCTTAGATTTTGCACTGACATTGATTATCAATCTTATCAACCAATGTTGATAATAACAAGCTTGCTCACTCTTTAGAGCATAGTAAAGAAAAATTGCTGATAATTGAAGCTCTACCCCATAAAACTTCGTTGATTTCTTTTTGTGATATAACCTGTTTCTTGGAATCCAAAGCACTAGCATAGTCACAACTTAATATCACAACTACTTTGTTGTGCTTCAAAAGTGCAGCCTACACAGAGTGTAAATCCATTGTACTTCTATGCTCTCTAAGAGTTTCTACGTAATTTATTATTTATGTTTCTTAATCATCTTTATTTGGATTGTGGAGTTTGAAAATATTGTGAAGTGGAAGCAATAAAAGTGAGGTAAACAGACTACATCAGAATTCGACATGCATAAGTCTCAGTGGTTCATAGGAAATGAACTTCTCTGAAATAACATCACAGGTAGGGACCTTGTTGATATCTGTAGCATTGGGGAGAGCCAATGTAGTTTCTCGTCTTATAATAAAAATGAATAGAAGTAATATAGAGAGACGATATGAATGAAGTTTTCACAAAGCATAAATATATAATCCCCTAATATGAAGAAAAAAATTGTCCACTGCACTATTTTCAGAGCTCGCTAGCTACATGCCTCATATCAGTAGATCATATTAGATCTATTGATAGGGTTTGCATCCAAACACATTGCTGCGAGTTGTGAAACTTTCTCATGACCACATCACCGTTAACAGGGTAAGAATCCTTGAGCTAAGGATCAATCCACGATCTCAGCCTGCCCAAACAAAGACTCTATGAGAAACACCCTCGTGTACTCCTCCTCCGCGACATCATACTGTAATTTCACAGGACCATGTCAACAGCACCCTAGCAGCAAACACATCGGTCTTTTGAGAAATAACACCATTTGAGGCAATTCTTGAGCCATGTAAACCTGTCTACCAACAATTTTCTTAGTGGATGAACACCAGTAATCCCCAGTAGTGCCCCAAAACTCTACTTGGTAATATTTGTACACGAAGATGTTCTAACAACGGGTTCACCGCTTAATTTATAGGTACAACAATAGGCAATCATTGCCCTCAAATCATAGGCTCACACTGTTGGATTTCATGTATTTGTGAACATAACGCAAACATTTATAATGATGAAGATATTCAAGCCCTTGAGCGATGTGCATCCTGGAAAGCCATGAAGATATCATAGTATATCCAGGGATTTCATTACCACTCAGAGCTTCCATCAGGATTGTACCTTCAGCATACTCGTACACAAGACAAATATTTTCCGCCTGCCCACACACACTCAGAAGATCAAATTAAAACTGAAAGAATTAGAGCAATAGTTTGTTAAGAGAGAGCAATTTGAAGGTAAAGAAAAGCTATGGCCAACTACGAGCATACCTGTCCAAACATATTTGTTATATCTGCAGGTGGAAGTTGAAAACCATTCTCTACATTTGTGTTGTTAGGGTTTTAGGCTTTGAAATGAAGTGGGTCTAGGTTAAGATTTTGTGGGTTCCACATAGGAATACACCTTTTATCAGTTATTATGCAGTGTTGACCTCATAAGTAATTTATGAGAGTATCTTTTTCTCTTGAAATGAAGCGGGTTAATTAATTGTTAGTGGGTTTTATTTGGCAATCTTTGGTCACTGGTTGCAATCCTCATTCAAGTCACTGTGAACACAGACACTGATTTGCCCTAATAATGCCAGTGGGCATGTAGCAGGAGCCCCATTGTACACTGACCTGACTTCCAAAAAATCAAGCATGTATCAATTTATAAGATTTGTGATGCATATTGCAACTTTTAACACATGGATTTACAACATAAATCACAACGAACACACGCTATATATTTTTTATGACTATTTTCATATTCAAATAAATAAAACTATTATCTCACTTTTATTACTGTGAGTAGAAAACATTATATTTTCTCAAATGTTTGTCACTCTTTGTGAATAACTTACTTTGAAAATGTTTTTTTTTTGTCTTATTTGACTAATTTCATCTCATCCTCGCATGACAAGCATGTCCTTCACCAATCTAGGAATATTACAATCAGTGTAGCTAGCTAACCACACTGAAATTAGAATCCTTCGGCTATGAAGCCATGAGTAGTGGTAAGCTATGCCCCTTGTTATCCCCTGGAAAAGCCCTTGGACAGAGTGTAATCGAAGATGTCTGAATAACTGCTAGGGGGTGTGTCTTGTCTCTTAGTTATAGTAATGCCCCTTTTCTAGTCTATTTCTTGCTAATGTGGGTCCCTGAGGGGTATGAAGCTGGAATTTTTAATGCTTAGAAGGAATTCCCTAAAACTTGCAATATATTTTGTTGTTTTATTCATATCTGTAACTAATTTCCTTAAAACCAGCAAACTCAAAGCGAGTATTGTGACATAGATGTTCAAGTCAGCTCATAATACAATAAATCCACTATAGTCTTCCTCGATTTCTGCAAGAATTAGCATAGAGAAACAAGCTTTTGTGCTTTGAAATTTTCTAAAAGTTAGCTTTATATATATATATATATATATGAAACAAACTTTGTGTACTTGCAGATTTGATTTCCAGCTTATGTTATATTCATGATTGAGTAGTTAACAAAAAAAAGAGATTCCCAATGGATAAAAACACTATGTATCACGTGTTAATTCTCACGATATTTACTAAATTGCCTCTACTCTTTGGTGGTCAATCCCCTCGATGTTATTCGTGAATCATGCGCTATTTTTTATTCAACGAATCCACATTATTATTTTATGGTCAATCCCCTCCATGTCACTCGGCATCGGTAGAAGTCTTGGTTGTTTAGAAAAATGGAACAATTTTTAAGATAGTGGGTGATATTGCAATGATAATTTTAAAAGTGATTATATATTAAATTTATTATGATTTTCTTAGCATAATGGAATAGTGATTGTTAGTACAAGCTATTTTATAAATTTGAGGCATTAAGCTGTTTTAGGAATTCTACTTAATGATTGTCATTTACTACTTATTATGGTGCACTCAAATGTCCACTCCAATGAGCTACACAATTTTATCCTCAAGTCTTCAATTTTCACGTGATTTTTTTGCTCTGAGACTTTACTATTCTTTTTATGGGAATATAGAGGTTTTGAGTAAAAAAAAAAAGAAAAGAAAAACAAACACCCAACTCCATTGCATTGCACCAAACATAATTCTCTTTTCTTTTAGTATATTTTAATACATTAAAGTTGTCAAAATGTGGACAACAATAGATTGGTATGTTAGAATCACTTACAATATATAATATTATTATCTTACAAGCATGTAGCACTAGCCATTCTATATAAATCAATTGGATAGTATACATCTAACAGTTAATGTCAATATTGAGTTGTTTGAGACAACTAGGCATCCACTTGAAAACTAATCTAACATTGTTGATGGAATTTCAAAAGGGCACCTAGTATAAATAATGTGATTAAAAGTGGTAAGATAATGATTATGTGAATGATCAAAATATATATAAGATGGATTTAGGACGATTGTTTAGGGATATCTAAATATATTTGGGGGTGACTAGCAGTGCGTGGTAGCACTTGCTTAGATAACAATAGGAGCGGATTTAGTAGACCCACGGTTATCATCTCTATATTAGAAATAGTTGTTTACAAGTATAACAAAAGAAAAACTTGCATCTATCATTACGCAAAACATGTGTGAGCCGAGTAAGAGTTGACAAGGCCCTAGTTGTGCTAATAAGTCTTACGTATCATATAGATATTTGAACAATTCAAAATGGTGAGGACGCGAAGAAATCAAGGTCAGGGAGAGTCATCACAAGGACCTCCTACAAATAACCCATTACCTTCACTGGAGTTGACTCTCATCTTGCGTTCCCTAGAAGCAATTAATGAGACCTTAAAAGGGTGCCAAGCAATTGAAGTGGAAGTTGAGCATCCTCCATCAGGGTTAGGAAATCTCGAGGGATCAAGAGACTCTGATAGAGGACCTCCAAGTGAGGACATTACTAGGGAGCTCCAAAAGATTAAGCTCCCAAAGTTTGTTGGAGGTCGTGTCAATGAATGTGCAGAAGCCTAGCACTAAGGGATTATAATTCCAATTCAAAAGCTAAAATAACAATATTCCAACTCAAAGATAGTGCTCTGAATTGGTGGGGTAACTTAGAGCGTCAACTACACCTCACTCCAGACATAGTTACTTGGGAGTTATTTGAGGAGAGATTCAGGAAAAAGTACCTACCAACATATTATGAAGAACAACAAGTAGGAGCCTTCCATGCCTTGGTACAAGGAAACCATATAGTAGAAGAATATGAAATAAGATTCATGGAATTGGTCAAGTATGTCTCCTACATGGATACTGACCAGCGCCAAGCAGATCATTTTATTTATGGATTGAACCCTAAGATTAGGGCAATGGTGCGGATGTGGAAACCATCCTTAGTTGCAGAAGATGTGGAATAGGCTTGTTATGTCGAAGAACACTTAGACTTAAAGAGTGGAAACAAAACCATTTTTCCACGCTAACCAAGGTTTATGGGAAAGGCCCCTCGTACCTTCCCCAGGGGAGGAATTTTGAGGCCACCACCATATGGAAACAGGGTTGTAGCCAGAGCACTGATAGTGGGGATTTCAATGGTTACTAGTGCAGCTTCACTCGTCGCTTCAAGGGCGTGTGCCAATCAAGGTCATACGTGAGGAGAAACAAGTAGGGGCAGGGGTCCCAAGGGAAGGAACTCTTTCCAAAGAACTCCACAACATTCAGTTCAAGGTCTACCGCGCATCACTTGTTGGGGATGTGAGGGACCTCATTACTAGCATGATTGCCCGAAATTAAAAGCTGGTAACAACCATAGAGAAGGAAAAACACCAAGGGGGGGGGAAGTAGCCACCATCGAATCTATGCAGTAGTTGATAACCAACAAGTTGAACACCAGTCTGTCATGGTAGAAACCTCAGGTATGATAAACAAAGTAAAAGTAAAAGTTTTGTTTGATTCAGGTGCTACAGATAGTTTCATTCCACCAGTTGCATTAGAAAAATGTGGGTTGACAGCCTATGAGCAGGATGACTTTAAGCAAGTTGAGATGGCTTCTAGGATAAAACAAGCAATAGGACCTAGTGTTGACCAATGTCAGGTAAACCTCGAGGTGTGTATGACTAAGTTGAAGGCATACATCATAGCATGGGGGACGTATGATGTAATTATTTTAATAGACTGGCTAGAAGCTCATCAAGCTTTGGTTGACTGTTTCAAGAAGAGGGTGACTTGTTTAGATGATGAAGGTAGGCCAATCGAGATTTTTGGAATCAAGAGAGGAGTGTCGCTATGATTCATATCCATGATGAAGGTAAAACGTTGCCTCTGACAAGGTTGCAAGTTATATGTGGTCGAGGTTGTAAGTGACCAAAAGGGACCCTCCCTAGATCAACACCCAATTTTGTCAGAATTCAAGGATGTTTTCCCTAAGGAATTGCCTGGATTACCTCTAGTTTTCACAATTGACCTAAAACCTGGTGCAGAACCAATATTTAAGACACCCTATAGGATGACAACTCCAAAACTTTGTGAGTTGTAGATGCAGTTAAAAGAGCTCTTTGACTTGGAATTTATGAGACCTAGTCGTTCACCTTGGGGTGCACTAGTGATTTTGTCAAGAAGAAGGATGGTTCCTTATGGCTATGAATAGATTACAAGGACATGAATAGAGCCATAATCAAGAATAGGTACTCAATACCTCGAATAGATGACCTATTTGATTAAATGAAGGGAGCAATGGTTTCTCAAAGATCAATCTATGATATGGATACCACAAATTGAGGATTAAGGAAGAGGACATCTCAAAAACTACATTTTGAACTTGTTTTGGGCACTATGAGTTCGTAGTTGTTCCATTTGGTTTGACCAATGCCCCAATAGTATTCATGAGCCTCATGAATGATGTGTTCAGGAAGTATTTGGGCCAATTTGTGCAATTCTTTCTAGACGACATTCTTGTGTATTCCAAGAATGAAAAGGAGCATGAAAAGCACCTAAGGGTTGTATTGACTTGCTTAAGGGAAAATCAATTGTATGGAAAATTGTCAAAATGTTACTTCTTTTAAAAGAAAGTTCATTACCTTGGGCACATCATTTTAGGGGAAGGGGTTTCAATTGACTTGGAAAAGGTGAAGGCCATAATGGATTAGCGAGTACCGAAAATTGCTCATGAGGTACGTAGTTTTATGGGGCTAGCAGGGTATTATTGCAAGTTTGTGGAAGGGTTTTCAAGGATTGCAAAACCCATCATGACATTACAGCGAAAGGGGGTCAGGTATGAATGGGCATATGAATGTGACACTGCATTTACAGAATTAAAGAGGTTACTAACTAGTGCACTGATCCTTCGAGTACCGGACATGGAAAAAGACTTCACTATCTGCACCGATGCTTAAACGCAAGGATTGGGTGCAGTATTGATACAAGAAGGCAGAGTAATAGCTTACGCATCTAGAAAATTGAAGAAAAATGAAAAGTTGTATGCTACCCATGACTTAGAATTAGAAGTAGTGATGTTAGCCTTGAAACTTTCAAGACACTACCTTGTTAGGGGAAGATTTGAGTTAAGAACAAATCATCAAATCTTGAAGCATCTCTTCACTCAAAGGGATTTGAATGCTAGAAAAAGGTGGTGGAGCGAATTCATGAGTAAGTATGATTTTGAGGTCTCATACATCAAGGGAAAGGAGAATGTGTGGCTGGTGCACTAAGCAGGAGACCACGAAAATTATCCCTAGTAGCCTTAAAGGTAGATTTAAGGGAACGTGTGTTGGAGAAACTCTTTGAAGATAGTTGGTATCTAAAGGTCATCTCAGCACTCCAGAGTGGGAAGCAGATAGAACCAAAGTTTGAGGGATATTTCCTTGAACCAGATGGGATATTGAGATTTCAAGGGAGAATGTACATAACTAAGGAAGGGGGTATAAGAAGGCCCATCCTCAAAGAGTCACATAGAGCACTCTATTGTGCACATCCTGGAGTAAAGAAGATGTACGCGGACATGAAGAAACTCTTCTTTTGGGCAAGAATGAAGCACGCCATAGTCTAGTTTATCATCAAATGTCTTGAATGTCAATGAGTGAAGGTTGGTCATTGCCATCCAATAGGACTCCTACAACCACATGACATCCCTATGTCTAAATGGGAGGTAATTTCCATGGATTTTGTTGTGGGTTTTCCACTCACTTCACAGAGGCACAATGCTATATTGGTTATAGTTGATAAATTGACCAAAAGTGCCCATTTCATTCTAGTAAGAGACACTTATGATGTTACTAATGTGGCACAAGTGTTTATAAGTGAAGTTATTCAACTACACGTGTTACCCACAAAGATCATTTATGATAGAGACTCTCGATTTACATCTAGGTTTTGGACAAGTTTGCAATCAACACTAGGGACTCAGTTGAACCTGATCACTGCATATCATCTAGAAACAGATGGGCAGACTGAAAGAGTAAATCAGGTTATGGAAGACATGCTTAGGATGTACGTCATGGATAATCAGACTCAGTGGGAAAGGTACTTACCATTGGTAGAGTTTGCCTATAATAACAGTTACCACAGTTCAATTGGGATTCCTCCTTATCAAGCTCTATATGGAAGGCCATGTAGGACGCCGTTGAATTGGGAAAATTTGGAGGACCGAGTAATAGTTGGGCCAGAATTATTTCAAGAAATGGAGGAACAGGTAAATCAAATTTGACAAAGGTTAAAGGAAGCACAAGATAGACAGAAGAGTTATGCTAATTCACACAGGATTGATCGCAGTTATGAAGTAGGGGACCAAGTTTTTATTCGTATTTGACCCAACAAAAGAACCATTCGGTTTGGGAAGGGGACGAAGTTGTCACCTCGATTCGTAGGACCTTTTAAGATCAAGGAGAAGATTGGACTAGTTGCATATCGTCTTGTACGGCCACCCCATTTGCATAAAACAAATGATGTTTTTTTATGTATCTATTTTACGACATTATGTTTCTGATGAATCTCACAAACTGGATTGGAGGGAATTGCAGGTCTCGAACATGGGAACCATAGTGGTCGAACCATTACGCATATTGGACTGTAGGGTTCAACAGCTTAGACGTCGCACGGTGGACCAAGTTAAGGTCCAGTGGGACAAGTATAGCCCAAGATATTCTACCTGGGAGGATACAGAGACTATATGTTGTGACTACCCCTCACTTTTTGAGCATCTGTGATGCCTATTTTTTACTTAGATAGCTACCTATGCTAAGGTTATATTTTGTAGTTCCATGTTATTTATTTATGAACGTTATGTGATATTGATGCATTTAGTTGGACACGTGAAACTACTTATATAAATCATTTGATGGGTTTGGTATTGATGATGGAAATATTTGATGTATGGCCTAATGTATGACTCACTTAGTGATGAATTATCTAGTGCATGACTTATTAGAATTATTGTTGTTTCATGTATGGCTCAAGTGGATATGATTTATTTAATGAATGACTTAGTGAAATTATGATTTATTTCCAATATTAACTGCAAGATTGACACGTGGATACTAGACTTAATAACATGATGTTTAAGATCACTTATCTATATATATCTTGTTGTTATATAAATGCATGAATGAGAGCTAACCCGCAAATTGGAAAGAACTATATGATAGCCATGATCTACTCTTCCATTGGGGAAGGTTGAGACATCTCAGGGGGAAAGGTATAATGTACATTATTCTATTACATTTTGTATCTACTAGATATGCACTCTTATGACATGGGTAAAATGTGAATGACAGGTTACAAGACTACCTGAATGGATTATTCGATGACAAGTATCCAACCAACACTGTAGTGTGGTCCATATTAGGGTGTTGACCCTAGTTGTGAGGAGGGGTGGAGGTATTTCCTACCATGTAACCTCCAAACCTAGAATCGTGGGAGGGCAGTGGTGGACATGCTCCCCTAGATGTGTGATGATGATTGCCAGTTCCCTGTTAGGGAAGTTAGGTCAATATAGTCGACGCTTCTACCATATTGGTTTTATCAGTGATTAGATTAGTATAGCTGATTCCACCATATATAGCAGTAGAGGATGGATAGGGTGGAAATCGAAGTAGGTCGAGAAGGATAGGAGGATATAGATCAGTTGGAAACTCTTGATGGAACATGATGTCATTGTCTGACTTATTAAATTTTCCTACTATAAATCTCTCTCTATTTTGTTATGCCTTATTACCAAACTGCTTCGAACTCCTTGTATCTTTTACACTCTAACTTCGAGACGAAGTTTTCTGAAGGAGGAGTGTATGTAATGCCCTACTTAATCTTATCATGAAAATTTTACTAGTGTTTAAATTACCCTAAAATGTTGACTTATAATTATCAAGAAATATTGGTACATACCTACATTGGTGAAACTGTAAATTTACTACTGATATAAATTTTGTTATTATTCAATTCCCAACTTACCTCCTCAAATTTAAATATTGATAGGATATGGTTTCCTTCCATTTATTCCAATTTAAATATCCATATCCCCAAAATTTCATCTCAAATTTACTTGGGAGAAGACATGGTCCTCTCCAATTAATTACCAAATTATATATTCATATTTCATTCCCAAAATGTCCTCACAAATTTACTTGGAAGAAAACATGGTCCTCTTCAATTAATTACCAAATTATATATTCATATCTCATCTCAAAAATGTCCTCTGAAATTTACTTGGGAGAATACATGGTCCTCTCCAATTAATTATGAAATTATATATTCATATCTCATCCCCAAAATGTACTCTCAAATTTACTTGGGAGAAGACATGGTCCTCTCCAATTAATTACGAAATTATATATTCATATCTCATCCCCAAAATGTTCTCTCAAATTTACTTGCGAGAAGACATGGTCCTCTCCAATTAATTACCAAATTATATATTCATATCTCATCCCCAAAATTTCCTTTCAAATTTACTTGGAAGAAGATAAGTCAAATGTAAGGATGAGGGGGTAGTTATAATATTAATGAGAGGTGGTTGAGGTGGAGAAGAGAAGGGGGCATAAAAGGGGAAGGATGAAGGGAGGAGAGGGAATCCTTGGTCTTTCTTTTGCTTTTGGTTTGGTTGTGGTTTTGGAGGATTTGTTTGAGAGTAAGGTGCGGAAGAGAGAAGGGAGAGAAGGAGAGTATTTTTTATCTTGGACACACTACATCTGGTTGGACTTGGGCTCGTAGGGCCAGGGAACTTGTGGAGGTTTCCTAGGCTAGGAAATACTTCATAGTTGGCTAAGAGGTAAATCTAGTTAGTAGTCAAGAGGAGCATCCCAGCAGGATCAGGAGCTCAAGGGCATCTCAACCAGCCTATCATAACATATATTCCTCTATTTATAAATCACTCATGTAAGTGATTGAAATGAAATGCTCACTATTTAATTGTTGGAAATAAATTTTAATGGTAAATTATCATCGATTAAATGTTTGGTTAGAAAAACATTATTCTCTCTTTATTGTATTTGAAATTAGAGAATTTAGTGATGTTAGAGGAGTCACCCTAGGAAGGAGCCTCACATAATGTTCCTTAAAAGAGTAATCCTATACATAAAACTCCTACCTCTGCAATTCTTCTAAGTTACACATAGTAGTTTCTGTGTCAAACAACATATTGTCTTTAACTTCCCTAAGTGTTATAAATAATAGTTTCTGCGTAAAACAACATATTGTCTCTTACTTCTCTAAGAATTCTTCATTCAACATTTATATTCAACAATCATATGTAATTCTGATACTTTCATGTCACTTAAGTATTAAGGGTTTAAAACCAGGTCTTTCAAGTCCTTCATTTGAGAATACAACATACAACTAAGTGACATAAACAATGAACATTAATGTCTTGAGCACAATTTCTGCATAGCCAGGAAATTGGTTTCTTAACAGACAACATTAATTGGCGCCGTTGTCGAGGAGAGAAGACAAGAACACTTTTCCCTAGGTTTTTAATATTTTCCTCTGGTTTTTCAGTGAGGAGGAAATTTTTGGCTGTATCGAACAAAAAATAATAACTCCGGCTCCAAAAAATCCCCATACAAGGTCAGATGGCTCACAGCAGAAAGTTCAAGCCCTTTCAAACCCTGAGAGGCTAGTTTCCAAGAGGGTTGGAAGGCCAAAAATTCCATTTACACCAAGTCTTACATTGTCTGCACCTGGCAGTAGTTCAACTCATTTTTCATCCAAACATTCACCTTTATTTGACCAAGAGTCACCTTTTACATCCACTTCATTTCAAGAAACCAACTGTCGAGAATAGTCTTTAGAGTCTGTTTCTTTCTTAATGTCTGCTATAGTTATTCAACCTGAACCTATCATTACATTATCACCTTCTCATACTCCATTTACTCCTTGGTCAAGTTCCACATCTACTAGTAATCAAGGTTCAATAAGTTCAAGAGAAAACATGGCATCACCTTCATTCTTGATGAATATGTATGCACCTATTCAGTTGCCACAACAGTTGAATCAAATGCCACAGGAATACTTGAAGATTCTTCCTTGTTTCATATGGGAGGATGAACAAACAACAAAGAATCATATAGTAGTATTTTGTAATCTTGTAGAAAATCTAAATGTTGAACATCTGGATGTTGTTTTAAGACTTTTTGTGCAATCCCTGGATGGAGAAGAAAGAAAATGGTTTAAAGGGCTTCCTAATAACTCTATTCCTACATGGGAAGAGATGGAGCACCTGTTCACCTAGAGATGCGGAGAGAAAAGAGACCATGGGTGGTCACTCACAGAGTTTAACGCTATTAAGAAAAAATCTGATGAAAGTGTTGTTGAATTCATCAGAAGGTTCAATAAATTCTACAATAGTCTTCCAGTGGAGATTAAGCCCCCTCCTGCTAGTGCAAAAGTAACTTTTGCAGGGGATTTTCAGTCAAATTTTGGATTCACATTGAGGGAGAGAAGATCTGCAACCCTTGAACAAATTCAAAATGATGCCTTAGAGATAGAAGCAAATCTGGTGGCTGCAAGTAAATCACTAGAGACACAGCCTATCCAAGATAAGGGAAAGGCTAAAGTGGAATCCTCTCAAAGTCAAACATTAGAGGATATGAGTAATGTAATTAAAAATTTGTCAAATAAATTGATTAAATTAGAGTTGGAGAGTAAGAATTCTCAGAGGCAAGCACAACAAAACATAAACTTTAATCCTCAATATAGAAGACAACCTCTGCAAATCTTGCAAAAGGAGACAAAAGACCAAGATCAGGTTCAAGAACCACTGTATTTAGAGGTAGATCCTGATGAAGTACTGGAGCATTCCAGGGACCATGATGATCATATTTACACATTGTATGCAATAGATGAAGATGAACTAGGTGTTAAGGGAGAAGAATATGAATATACTAAAACATATGCTATTTATGATGAGAATCGAATTAATGAGTATTGGAAGCAGTTTTCTGATTTTATGCAAGCATAATTACATAAGAAATATGACTTGAGATCAAGGAAAAGATCTAGAAGGCAAGAAAATGAAGGTGAGCAACAAGTTCCAGCTCCCTTACAAAAGGCAACTCCATAAGAACCATAGTCTGCAAAACAATTGAATAAAAGAAATCAATAGCAGAAAACAAGTAGTAAGACTCAAATACTTCAAGGTGAGTCTTCTCAAGACAAAAGTGATAAAATTCCTTTAGAAAAGCTTGTTTCCATTCTGCAAGAGGTTTTAGTGATAAAGAGAAGTGAAGATGAAAATGAAAGGAATACTAAACAGGTTCATTTGTTTAGTCTTACTAAAAAATTAGAAAAAATCAGAATTCAAGTGCCCCTCACAAAGTTGGTCAAAAACTAGTTTATCAGAGAGATATTGCCCAGTGTATCAATCTAAAAGAGAATGTAAATATAAATGACACTGTGAATCTGCAAGAAGATAAACTAGTAGTGGTTTTTGGTCCACATGTGGAGGAGGTAGATTCTTCAACACCTCCTTTCTACATTTCTTTATTGACTCATGATTTCCTCTTGCATAATTGTATGTTTGATTCAGAAGCTTCACATAACCTTATGCCATTATTAGTGATGAAACAACTAAACCTACAAGTTACTAAACCTTACAGAGACTTGTATTCTTTTGATGCAAATAAATTCAAGTGTTTGGGTGTCATTAAAGATATGGTGGTGTCACTAGTCCAGTTTCCAGCTAGAAGCTTGGTAATGGATGTAGTGGTAGCAGATATCCCTGCTAGGTTTAGAATGCTGCTATCTAGGTCATGGGGGGCTAAATTGGGTGGTGTTTTGAAACTAGATTTTACTTATGTTGTCATACCAATTTTTGGTGGAGAATAAAGGAGGTTGTACAGAGAAACAGGATTTGTAAAGACAATCACAAAGAATGGAGCAAGTAATTCACCTGTATATAGCTAAGAGAAATATTACTTTTCTTGCTTCATGTTGCATGGCAATGTAGAGTTGGCTGAAGATAACCAAAGGTATCTTACTTCAGCTAGTGTAAATACAACGCTGCAAACATAAGGGGTGTGAAAGTGCTTCTTTGATGGAGACTATTCTAAAGAAGGAACATGTGATGGTTTCCTTCTAATTACACCTGGAGGTAATATGTTCCCTTTTTCTTTTAAATTGGAGTTCGAATCAAAAAATAATGTGGTAGAATATGAATCCTTAATCACCACTCTGCAAATAGCAAAACAAATGGGAGTCCAGTCAATTTTTGTTTTTGGAGATTCAGAGCTAATTATAAAGCAAATAAATAACCACTGCCAAACAAAACACCCTAGGCTTAGGGCATAAAGAAATGAAGTGTGGGATTTGGTTGAGAACTTTAGGAAGCTTTCAAAATTCAGTTCATTCCAAGAGATGGAAATAGATTAGTAGACTCTTTGGCTATGGCTACTAGTACTTTTATGCCTCCTATTAATCTGAAGATAAGATATGAGGTTCAAATGAGGCACAGGCCTTCTGTTCCTGTTAATATAAAACATTCGGAGATTTTTGAAGATGATCAGTAGATTAAGGAATTCTTGACTATGATTGAAGATTTTCAGGGCACAGAGATTGATCAAGATGAAGATGAAGCAAAAGAAGGTGCATAAGTAAGTGGTTTGAAAAATTCTATAGTTAATCAAAAAATTATTCAATTGAAAGATAATATTCTGCCAAGGGGCTTGTCCCTCTTGAAAGACTTTTTAACTCCAATGATGTAGCTGTCAGTTCAGAGAAAATTCCACAGGATGAGCAGACTCAAGATCACAATATTGGAACTTAGAAGGAGCCCAGGTTATGTTGGAAATAATACTGAGAGGGGGGTGAATCAGTATTATTAGATCAATAATTTTATCTCCCAAACAGATTTATATACACTACTTCAGTGAAGTGAACTAGCATGTACACACAACTGTGATTAAAGCAACCAACGTATATCTAGAGAACTTGTAATTTAGAAAATTTATCATGTGTTGATCTTAAGCCAGTACATCAGTAACTTATTAGACAGTGCAGTAAAACAAGAATAAAGCATCACACATAAGCAACACACATGAACACCAAGATTTAAGGTGGAAACCTAATTTGGGTCAAAACCACCTGTTGTTGTCGTCTCTGTCTTCTTTTAATAATAAAAAAATATGTTTACAATATTGTACTGGTGCAGACTCATACCAATATGCAGGCACCTAGCTGCAGAAGGCTACAACCTTCTCTTTTTTTCTATCTTCTACTAGAAGGGAGCTGTAACCCCCTAGCTCTTGTACTAGCCAATATGTTTACTAGTACATAGGTGCCGACCTACAAAAGGCTACGAACTTCTTTCATCTTCCAGGGACCACGTTTCATGAATTTTTGGAGTGGATAATCTTGGATCACAACACCAAAATTTGAAGGCCACGTTTCATCCAATTTTCATACTAGACCCATCAAAAACTTTTAAACTTAAACTGCATCAACCAACATTCAGTTAATCTGGACAATCGGATCACTGACACCAAAACACGATGCTAAACCTAGAACCTTGCATCATCATTCGAAACCAGCTGTAACCTCAAAAATATTGCATTAGAGTGTGTACGCTACTTGGTTGAACCTAAACTGTGTGTATACGCTACTTCCGTTAATAAAACCTATGTATACCTTCAAAACTATAGCAAACATAAACTTTTGAATCAAGTCTATACCAACCAGAAATATATTGAATATCTAGTGTCAACTTACTGAGCTTTACACAGGCAGGGAGAGAGATCACTTCTTCTCACTTATACAATCAATCAATCAAATGCCAGCCTCCTTATGCATTTAGTTTTACATTCAAATCTAAGAAGACTTCATTGACAGATAGCAGTAAAACAACAGAATTTGATTAGATAGATCAGTCAAATCTGAAAAATAAGCTTTTATTTTGTATATGCTACTTGAAAGAACAGAACCTACGTGTATACGCTCTTTGGCTGAGACAAACCTGCGTACAAATCTACAAACATTGACTCATAACTTTGCTGCAATTCTAAACTTCAGAAAAACACAGATCATGATAGATAACGAACAAAACAAGTGCAAAACATCATATCTAGTCTCAACCAATATCAGAACATTCAAGAATAATTCATTTCAGGTCTCATGATCCTGATCCAATATTGAACTCAAGGTGCACATGAATATTTTAGATCTAGTCCCCAACATAACCTTGCAACATAAAATATACTTTAGATAGAAGTATTCCTTAGAATCTTATTACTTGCACAATTGGCCTTGTGATGTTCACCTCTTTATATAGCTTTAGGCCCTTTTTAATACCTTGGACCGAAACCACTTAGAGCCAATACCTTGGACTAAAACCACTTAGGACCAATAGCTTGGACCAAATACCTAGGGTCAATACCATGAACCAAATACCTTGGACCAATAACTTGATTTTCCATCATAGACGTGCTTTTCCTTCTGTGAAAGTGCGCGTATACATATACGCTCTTTTTTATCTGTGTTCCCACGTGTATATGCTACTTTGACAAAGTGAACCTGCATATACCTCTCTTTCTTCAACCTCTGGAGTCTGATATGTAATCCTTTGTTGTTAACCTGTTGTACTGTGAACTATGATGTGTGTGAGTTGCCATCAAGGACAACACATGTATCATAATGCCAACAGGTTAGTCAAATTATTTAATGGAGTTCCACCTAATTACAAGGAGAGATATATTAAGCTTTTCAAGGACTATATTGATGTTTTTTCTTGGTCCTATGAGGATCTCAAAACATATGATGTAAGTATATTCAACACAAGATTCCCTTAAAAGAGGGGATTAAACCATTTAAGCAAAAACTCAGACAGATAAACCCTCTACTTTTACCATCGATTGAGAAAGAAGTCAAAAAGCTACTTGATGCCAAAATAATAGTTCCACTCAAGTACTCTGACTGGGTGGCCAATTTAGTGCCTACAAGGAAGAAAAATGGAGAAATAAGGCTACGTGTGGACTTTATAAATATAAATAGGGCTTCCTTAAAAGATAACTATCTGTTACCTAAAATGGATCATGTGCTGTAAAAGGTAATAGGATCATTCAGGATGTCAATGCTGGATCAGTTTTCTGGGTATAACCAGGTGGTTGTTGATAAAGAATATCAGAAGATGACTGCATTCACAACTCCTTGGGGAACTTTTATGTATGCTCGAATGCCTTTTGGGTTGATGAATGCAGGTGCTACATTTCAGAGGTCTGTGGACATTGCTTTTGTGGGTGATAAGTTTGTAGTGATATACTTTGATGAAATTACTATTTTCTCTAAGTCTGATGAGTAGCATTTGGACCATCTTAAAAAGACTTTTGAGAAATGTAGAAAATTTGGGCTTTACTTGTATCCTAAGAAGTCTATTTTTGCTCTAGAAGAGGGCAAACTGCTGGGGCACATTGTTTCTACAAACGGAGTGAAGATATATCCAGAAAGGGTGCAAGCTATGCAAAAAATACCTCTACCCAGGAGTAAGAAATACATTCAAAAATTTCTGGGAAAGATAAACTTTTTAAGTAGGTTTGTGTCCAATTATGTTGAAATTGTAAAAGAAATTACTAAAAAGTTGAAGAAGGAGAATGAAGTGCATTGGACCAAGGAAGCCAGAGAGTCATTCTCCAGAATTAAAGAAGCATTACAAGCAGCTCCAATTTTAATTAGCCCAGATTATCAAAAGCATTTTCAAGTTTTTTCATTTGCATCACCTAATTCAATAGTTGTTGTTTTGTTACAGAAGAATGACGAAGAAAAGGAGCAACCAGTTGATTTATTTAACAAGATTCTTAGAGATGTTGAACTAAAGTACAATATTCTTGAAAAATAGGTATATGCTTTGGTAAAAGCCCTAAAGGCCTTCAAAATTTATGTGTTGCAGTCACAGATCATTGCTTATGTGCCAAATGCTACACTAAAGGATGTCTTAGTCTAGAGTGATGTGGAAGGCAAAATAGAAAAATGGATAGCCAAGATCCAAGAGTATGACTTGGACATAAAGCCCACAAAGCTCGTGAATGGGCTGGGATTGGCAAAGATGTTGATAGAGTCAAATTTTTAGGCATTGGGAATCAATTTTCTAACGCCTGCAAATGAGAAGATAATTGAAGAAGGTGAAGAAAAATCAAATCCAGGTATAAGTTTTTATGTTCAGAATGGTACAGGCACATAGTCCATTATTTATGTTTTCTCTCTTGTCCTCAATATTTGGATAGAATAAAATATAGAGTGTTAAATATCAGAGCATAGCCATATGTGATTGTTGAGGGCAGACTGTATTGGAGGGATCCTCTGGGAATTTTATTGTTATGTTTAACAGAGGATGAATTTATAGAGACCATTAAACACTATCATTAGAAGTTATGTGCTGGACACTATAGCTAGAAGGCTACTGCACATAAAATCTTCCAGGTAGGGTTTTATTGGCCTACTCTATTTGGTGATACATATAAGTTTGTCGGAAGCTGTCAGAAGTGTCAGCTTTTTGTTGAGAAGAAGAGGCTAGCTCCCTTGCCTTTGATCCCAGTCTTCATAGAAGAACCATTCAGACAATGGGGACTAGATTTTGTTGGAGAAATTAACCCACCTTCAAGTGGACAGCACAAGTGGGTTCTTACAACTACTGATAATTTCACCAAGTGGGTAGAAGCTATACCTACTAAAAGGGAAAATGACAAGGTGGTGATGAAGTTCTTAGAGGAAAACATTTTCAACAGATTTGGATGCCTTGTCAAAATCATAAAAGACAATGTTAAAGTCTTTGGTTTAAGTAAGTCTGTTTCTTTTTTTCAAAAGTATAATGTTATTTTATCTCATTCAACAACTTATCATCCATAGGGAAATGGATTGGATGAATCGACTAACAAAACATTGATGAAGATCCTTAAGAAAACAATTGCAAAGAATCAGAAAGACTAGGATTCTAAATTAAAGTTTGCTCCATGGGCTGTCAAAGTGACTACAAGAAGGTCTACAGGAAAATCAACATTTGAGTTAGTGTATGGAACTCAAGCTCTATTCCCTTGTCATCGTGTAAAGCCTGTGATTGAAATCGTTCAGGAGGCAAAAGAAGAACACAATGCTCTGATATGAAGGATGCATAAGGTAGTGGAATTAAGTGAAAGCAGGGATAAGGTAAGAGACAACTTGATTATGTATCAATCAAATATGAAGGGTATTTTTGAAAGAAAGGCCAGAGAAATTGATTTTAAAGTTGGAGACTTCATATTAAGTTGGGTACTAGAAGAGAAGATAAGGGTAAACATGGGAAGTTTGATCCTCTCTCGTATGGCCCATTCAGAATTATAGAAGCAAGGACAAATAATACATTCTTCTTGGAGAATCTTGATGGTGAATCTTTACAGCTGCCTGTCAATGGGTAGTACCTCAAACATTACTTCTAGTTCTGAAGCACAAGCATCCTGTCATTGTAGATACCAGAGTGAATTCATTGTACAAATTCTATAGAATTTAAATTGGCTAAGAAATATGTGACTCCATGCTTGAGGTGAAGGCATTAATCTGCAGTTCTTAGTGCTTCTGTGGCAAAAGAACTATCCCCAGGTGGAGGCAGATGTTGTAGAATCCATTGTCTTTTTAATTTTATTTTTAGTTTTATTGCAAAAATAGAAAAAAATCAAATATTGTGTTATAGCGGAAATAAGAGGAAATGCGGAAATTTGAAAGAAATGACTTATTTTATATTATTAATGGCTTTGGAATGTGAGGACCCACGAGAAGATCTGAGCCATCAACTTGCAAGGCAAAAGATCCGAAGGTAATTGCGTAGTTAACAAGCGCAAGGGTTAATTCAAAATCGAACATGATAAATTATAAAATGGAGTTAAAACCTTAGTTAATTAGAGCCATCCACTTGAAGGCAGCAGATCTGACAGATATTGCATCGAAAAGTGAACGGGTTTTATTTTAAAATTTAGACCCGAGAAATATTTTAACCATAGTTTAGTTTCCTATCGAGTCTGTGGGGAAGTCAAAGGCTTGTGGAAAAAGCAGACATGATAAGGTTTTGTTCAACAGTTTTAAAGTCTTGTTAAGTTTCAAAGGTTCAGACCGTACATTGAATAGGTGATCGGATGGTGATCGTGCTCAAATGTGCGAGTGGGTGAACAACTTAGGTGGACCCGATATGTAATGAATTGGGGCTTAATTCCTTTGGTTTCTAGTGACGGTGATTGGTCGTGTTTCCTTGTGTTTTGGCCAATCACATCACTTTTGATATGTATGTGGGCCCATAACCCACAATTCCACACATGAAGTTCTTGTAAAGTTTTAGCTTGTTGTGTTAAAATAGTCTAACTATCATCAAGATGTCTATAGGGTTACAACTTGTAGAATAACATTCAAACCACATACTCAAGCCACATATTCGAACAACGAACAACCATCACCTTCTAATTTTTGTTACCTCTCGTTATTTTGTTTTCTTGAGGAGAATGAGGTGTCTTTTACCCTCCATTGTAATATTCTGTAATAACTTTTACTTTAGACAGTTAGGAGATAGTTAAGCAATTTGACAGTTTTGGTGATTACCAACTGTCCCATGATGTATAAAAAGAGGAAAATTTACAGGGAAAGGGTTCGAATTTTGAAGAACCTGGAGACTAGGCTACTGTATTTTTGATAAAATGTTGGTTAATGAAAGAATCATAAGTTTTCCACACATTGTTGGGTATGGTTTTGTAACTTCTTTGTTATGTGTCATCTTATGTATTATTTCCTTTAAGTATAGTAATGAAGTTGCAGGTCTTTGTTTACTTGTGTGAATAAAGTTAAATTTCCTTAAAATAGTGCTCCTATACTTAAAACTCCCACCTCTGCAATTCTTCTAAGTTACATATAGTAGTTTCTGTGTAAAACAACATATTGCCTTTAACTTCCCTAAGTGTTACAGATAATAGTTTCTGTGTAAAGCAACATATTTTCTTTGACTTCTCTAAGCATTCTTCATTTAGCATTTATATTCAACAATCAAATGGCATTTTGAGACTTTCATGTCACCTAAGTATTAAGGGTTTAAAACCATGTCTTTCAGGTCCATCATTTGAGAATACAACATAAAACTAAGTGACATAAACAATAAACATTAATGTCTTAAGCACAATTTTTGCACAGCCAGGATATTGGTTTCTTAAGGGACAACAAGTGGCAAGGTAGGATTTAAATACCTTGGTTCTAGATCGTAATCTACGAGTAACCATTGCCTTCATATGGGATTATGAGTCTCGGCCTGGTGAGTGAAAAAGTGATTATTGTGAGCATTTAGCATGCATGGCCTATTTGCAAAGTGGAAAGGAAAACCTCATCCAAAGGCAAAGAAGAGATACGAAATCTCGATTGCACGTTGCCCCTCCTTGCTAATGTAAGGGAAGACTCCCCCCTTGCAGTCCAAGAACATCGTGGATCTTTCCCACTAGTTTCATGCCTTCTAATTCTTAGTGGGCCAGAATTAAATTATGGAAACCACCCTTTCTCTCAGTTGATGTCATAGGGGAGCCCCCTCGGAATTTACCTGCACCATTGATTTTCTTGTTTCTTTGAAATTGTGAATGTGAGGGCCCATTTCGAGCGGGAGCACCTAGTTTTTTTTCTAATTGAAGAAATTATGCATGGAGTAGCTTTCAAGAATATATAGTCTTCGCTCGGATTGGACTACAAGACATGTGGGGACCAAATATCCTCACCTAACCTTTGGATTGCATCATCGAGAATGGAAAGACCCAGTTAACGCCACTATCTCCTAGGAGCATAGCACAAGGTCCAAGTATCCTCGACTCTAAGTTTTAATTACTAGTGACTCGAAGTTGAATGGAGTGCAAGGCTGAGTGTTGTAAGGAAACCTTGGGCACAAGTTAGGCATTGTTAATGTTCGTTGCACAAAAGTTGTATCAGAGAGCAACAAATATCTTTGGGATTGAGGAAAGTAAATGAAGTATTGTGTTGTAGGATATTTGTAACCATTAAATAAATCATTGATCCAAGCGTGGTCAAACAAATGATTATGGAAAAGCATTATTCCAAAAAATTGTTGCAAATTTGGATGCAATATCAAGAGGTAAGAGGTTTATGACATTAGTGTTAGCCAAAATTCTAGATATTGACTTGTGAATGCATTGGGGAATAAATTTCTTGGAGAATTGAGATCATAGAGAAGAAGAAAGACATAGAGAGTTAGAAGTGGAGAGAGAGAGGGAGTTAAATGGGAGAGATGGAGAGAGGGAGTGTATGTTTAGGGGTGAGACAAAGAGACAAAGAAGGAGATATGTAGAGAAGGCGGGAGAGGGGAGAGGGAGGGATATAGTAACATAGAGAGAGAGAGAGAGAGAGAGAGAGATGGGGGAAGAGAGAGGATTGTAGGGAAAAGAGAGAAAGAGAGGGAGAGAGAGATGATTTGAGGGAAAAGATAGAGAGGATTGGAGGGAAAAGAGAGAGAGAGGATTGGAGGAAAAAGAGATAGAGAGAGAGTTTGTGTGTGTGTGTGTGATGGGGGAAGAGATAAGGAGGAAGGAGAGAAAGGGAGAGAAAGGAAGGAAGAGAGATAGGACTTGAGATAGAGGAGGAAAGTGATGGGGGAAGAGAGAGAGAGAGAGAGATGGGGGAAGAGAGAGAGGAAGGAAGAGAAAGAGGACTTAAGAAAGAGAAGGAGAGAGGCAGGGAGAGAGGAAGAGATATGGAGGGATAGAGAGATGGAGTTTGAGGGGGAGAGAGGGAGGGAAGAAGAAATACACATAGAGTGAGAAGTGGAGAGAGAGAATGAGTGAAAAGTGAGATATGGAGAGAGAGAGTGTGTGTGTTTGGGGGTGAGATAAAGAAAAAAATAAGGAGATATGGAGAGAATGTGGGAGAGAAGTAGGGAGAAGGAGAGAGGGAGTAATATAATAATGAAGTTTTAGGATTAAGAGAGAGAGAGAGAGAGAGAGAGAGATGACGAAGAAAGGGAGAGAGATGATGAAAGAGACTAGAGAGAGGGAGTTAAGAAGAAATAAATAGAGAGAGAAAGGTGGAGAGAGAGAGGGGGGGGGACAGAGGACAAATAGAGGGAAGAGAGATAGAAGTGGGGGAGAGAGAGAGTATGTTTTGGGGGTGATATAGAGAGACAAAGGGAGATACATATATACATGGAAGGTGAAGAGAGAGATAGAGAGAGGAGTGAGGGACAGAGAGATTGATAGATATGGAGCAAGAGAGTGTGTCTTTAGGTGGGTGAGATAGAGATACAAAGAAGGAGATATGCAGGGAGATATAGATATAGATGGAGGGAGGAGGGAGAAGAAGTTTTCTTGCACTAGATGCATTGATTTCAATGTAGATGGTGATTTCTAATCCTATTTGATTGTTTGTACTAGATGCATTGAGTTTAGCGTAGATGTTGATTTATAATGATATTTGATTGATTGCAATAGATGAATTGATTTCAATGTAGATGATTTCTAATCCTATTCGATTGCTTGCACTAAATGCATTAATTTCAGTGTAGATGGTGATTTCTAATCCTATTTGATTGCTTGCACTACATGCATTGATTTCAATGTAGATGTTGATTTCTAATAATATTTTATTGACTGCAGTAGATACATTGGTTTCAATTTAGATTATTTCTAATCTTATTTGATTTCTTGCACTAAATGCATTCTTTTTAGTGTAAATGGTGATTCCTAATGCTATTTGATTGCTTGCACTGAATGCATTGATTTTAGTGTAGATGTTGGTTTCTAATCTTATTTTCTTACTTGCACTAGATGCATTGATTTGAGTGTAGATGTTTATTTTTAATCCCATTTCATTTGTTCCATTAGATGCATTAGTTTCAGTGTAAATGTTTTTTCTCTAATCTTATTTGATTTCTTGCATTAGATGCATTGATTTCAATGTAGATGTTGAATTCTGATTTGATGTAATCAGATGTATGATGGTACATTAATTTTAAAGTGATTAGATTAACATTGTGCATTGATTTTAGTGTAAGCACACAAAATTATTGACAATGTACATTGATTTTTGTGTCATAGTAATTCAACCTATTAATATTGGAGAGCAAGAGAGACAAGGTATGACTTTTACTACAACACATTGAGCTAAAGATTTAAATGGTTTACAATTTCATCTGTCGTTTTCATATAATCGATATGAAAAGATGACAAAAGTAACAAGGGTGACAATAAGAGTAGTAGAAGAAAATAGTTTGAGGTTGATCACAATGAAGACTATTTGTAATTGACTACATTCTTATTATTCATACGTTATATTCTTCAAAACTATTACAATGTCACTTTGCATTCAAATCTTTTATTTCATTATTTTTCATCATTAAAGTTATTAACAATATTTATCATCTCAACAACTTGAAGTAACTAAGCAAATTTAAAATTAAAATGACCAGATTAATCTTAGACATATTTAGCATATTTAAGATGATTATATTAATATTATATGTATTTACATATTATTGATAAAATTAATCATATCTACGATAGATTTTCCTTGGCCGCACATGACTGAAACAAACCTAGATCCATCTTAACTTCAGATCTATCAAGCGCCAAGAGGGATCAAACCTCTCGAGGTTCAAGCCTCTTTTTTGAGTGCAAACCTTGAGGAAAGGTTTGCACCTTGAGAGACTTGATCCATCTCGGCGCTTGATAGATCCAAATTTAATATGGATCTAGGCTGGTAATTATAAATTTGAGTAATGGATTGTGTATAATTTAAAGGTTTTAAATTTTTTTATAGCATTAAATTTATTTTATACATATTTTAAAATCAATAAATTTATTTATATATCAATTAAATAACTATTACAAATGTTAAATAATATAAATTTCAATAAAAAAATTTAAATATATTAATAAATTTCAAATTTTATATTTCTTAAAGTAAAAATATGTGGTTAAATTATTGGTAAACTAGTTTACATCTATTATAACTTTGGATCTAATAAGTGCACTTCTAAAAGAGGATCAAAGCTCTTTTCATTTTAAAAAAGGTTTTACCCTCAAGATATTTAATCTCTTTAGCCAATATATAGATCCAAAATTAAAATGGATATAATATGGTTTAATTATTAATTGTGATTATAATTATTATCTTTTTTATTTATTTTTTTATGTAATTTGATTGTCAAAATGTTTTATTAAGAATTTGTTGACGGTGCTAGACCGGCCAACATCTGAGGGGATCTCCCTGGTATGAATTCCAAAATAGAACTCATACCATTTGGTGTAGGAGTCCCAACCGGTACAATGGGCCAGTCGCCTCTATCTTAGAGATTTGCCTTAGCTCTTGTTGTTCAACACGTGAGAGTGTTATGCTTGTATGTTAGAAATGTGAGATGAGTATGCCTGGTGAGTGTGTAATGTAACTTCTGTTAGAGTTCTCTTACTGTAAAGGGAGAGAGTAAAGTGAGACTATAGATGATAGGTAATAGTACCACCCACGAAGAGACACACATGAACCAACAAGGGTATATCCAGCATCTAGCAGAGTAGTCCACAACAAATGCGGCAGTCGTTAAAACCAAAGTGCAAGGGAAAACACGTACACCATCCAATAGAGTAGTCCACATGTAGGTGACAGTCATTATAACCCATAAAGAAGAATGGTTTGTCTAATATGTGGCGGAGTAGTCCACATGAACGAGACAACAGTGATAAAAAATACAACACATCTTCAACAATGTAAGTACTAAAATAACCAAAGTAGTTCAACTATCTTAGTACAAGTTAAGCGAACATGCATTACAAATGTTTAAAGAGTAGTCTTACAAACATCTACAAAACATGTGTGAAAATGTGTTGGCCTTAGCAGGTTTCTGAATTAAGCAAAAGTCCCAAGACACATCTGTATAAAATAAATCACTAGTCCCAGTAGTGGGACATTGGAGCCACTCCTCGCTCCTCAAAGAATAGACTACAGACTCTCAAGGCTATGTGGGAGGAGCCAAGGTGAAAATTCCTTGCTCATACAATGGGAGGGGTATATATAGCCAAGGGTGATACTCTACCCTTGTGACTCCTGGGCTACCCTCATGACTGTTCAACTTCCCATGACTTTTCAACTAACATTACTCTTCGACTTCTTGTGTGCATCCATTGTACTTCACTTTACATTATATTTAGTTACAACGAAGATGGCCCGGAATGGTGATGTGGCCGAGACAACTCATGACACTGCTGACATGTACTAGTTAACTGTGGTGTCCATGTCAAGTTGTTGCGCTGCTCAATGATGGATGTACTCTTGGTGTGCTTTGTCATTTCCTCTGCATGACATAGTGTTGCAGGGTCTTTGATGGTCTTGGTCTTGCTTGATGGTTCAATGCATGTGTTCCTTTCGCTTGTTGCTTGATGTGCTTGATACATCCATGCAGCTATAGGCAAGTCTTCTAGCATGTGTGGTCCTTCTTTGTCCCATTCATCGTCTCACCGTGATCTACTAGTGTACCTATTATTCTAATTCACTCATGACAAGACAACATCAAATCAAAAACCTCCTAGTATATCATGATGCATTGTTCTCCTATTCTAGGTGAAAAGGATGGAGGACAACTCACTGAGAGAGAATAGAGTGCAGCATAAGCTAGAATGAGGAGCTCTGGAAGGACAACCAACATTGTTGAGAAAAATTGTCTAGTGACCACTGGGAGGTAGAATTGTGCAGTGAAATTCACCAGTGTCAGATGTAAGGTGGGACCCTGAGGGGAAGCACTTTTACACAGTTTCTAGTGGGAATACAGAGCAAGGCTATAGAGGGACAACTGGGCATCTTTTCACAGTTTTCAAAGGGAAGATAGAGCGGGGCTATAGAGGGACAACTAGGTAGTTTTGCGCAGTTTCTAAGAAAAGTTAAGAACAGGGCTGCAAGGGACCTGCTGAGGCATGACTACGAAATTTCTAGAAATAGTGTAGGATAGGCAATAGAGGGTTAGCTGGGCATGTCTGCATAGTTTTGGCGAACAATGCAGAGTAAGGTAGCAAAGGACCAACTGGGAAGTTCTGCTCAATTTTGGAGAAAAATACAAACCCGGGTCTAAGAGAAATGTAGGCTTCCGATAGGCAAGAAGGAGGCTTCATGGTTGTGCTTGCAAAATGCACAGTTCAGCTTGGTCATGGAGGAAGTCTTTGCACAATTCTAGGAGGCAGACAAGTCATTGCCATTAGGGAAATTTTGAGGTCTAAAATGGGCCTCCCAAGAAAAATGTAGAACCAAAATAAAATTTGTAAGAACCAATAGAATTCAAGATGATGATGTCAACCATGGGGAATGATTCACCATTTTAGGGTAAAAGATAAAAATAATAAAAAATAATAAAATAATAAAACTACTTTTTCAACTTGTATTTTCAACTTATCTCCCTAAGGTTTTACTCAAATTTCGAGTGGGAGTACTCTTTGTATGCAAAAGTTAATTCCTCATCCTAGGAGTACCCATGTTGCATACTTTCGATGGACAATGCTACACGAAAAATGAGAAACACATGAAAAACTTGATTGCAATGACATTTTTCATTTATTTGTCATTTTTCGTGTAGTGGGGTCCATCGCAAGTATGCAACATGGGTATTCCTTTGACGAGAAATCAAATTTTGCATCTAACGATGTTTCTTCTTGAAATTTGAGTAAACCCATAGGGAAATTACTTGAAAATACAAGTTGAAAAAATAGTTTTTCTTTTTTCCCTCTAAAATTTGACGATGTAATATAATCTTATTTTATTATTTCCACTATTATTTTATAATTTCCTTAGGACGCCCATTTTAGACCTCAAAATTACCCTAATGTCACATATGGGATTGCGCAGTGCAGCTAACCTGGAGGACAACCTCAAGCACTGTGCAGTTCTGGGAAACAAAGAAAGGTCACTAAGGGCTGAGACTGCACAGTTCAACTCAATCAGGATCCAATGAAAGAGGGTTGTTCAGTTAGACAGATTTTGAGGAAAATGGCTAAGTGTTGAAAGCAAGTGAACTTGTGCAGACTTGAGATTGTGATCATACACTTAGCATACTTGACGACGAGACAATATAACCACCATGACAACAAGACAATATACGCCCTCGGTGAGATTGTCTTAGAGTTGAGAGAAACATGCACCACACTTGTGATAGACCTTCGGACGCCCGTGATGACACTTGCATGAAAGCGCTTACAACTTTGTGTGTGAGTACGACGAGTATTCACATAGCGAAGAGAACCCAAACACATAAATAAAAACCTTCAAACTCACCAAAATAAGATCACAAACATGACAAAGAAATCAACATGCTGAAAGACGATCGCTCATGAAACAAGAAAAAAGTTGAAAGATGCTTCAAAAGAGCTCATGGGGTGAGCTTGAGTGTTTGCAACCATCAAAGGAAAAAAAACAATGAAGTCTCCAAAATTTGGATGCAAGACAAAATCTTGGAGGGTGTTGCAGTTGCTACAACACTTGGTGACACACTGGTTGAATACAAGCTTCTCTATTTTGGTTTATGTTTAGTGCAGGTCCTTAGCCTTTCGGGGAGTATTGACTCATTGTGCAAATAAATTCATATTCCCCACTTACCCCGCAGACAAACATAGTTCACCTTGTACTGACTCAATTGAACACAATACAAATTCATCCAGATCACAGTGTTTCAAAGTGGGAAGGGTAATTTGGCTCACGAGCTTAAGATTTTCAGAGTATAGTTTTTCATCTTTGGTGTTACTCCACTTCCAGAAAGACTGGATAGTACCCTGGTGAAGTCATGCAGGAACACAAGCATTGCTCCATTGCTAGCGAGCCTAGACAATACCTCGATGGAGTTGCTTGCTTCACCTCTCTGCGCAGGAAGCCTTTCTCTTATTTCGCCTTTGTTATTTTTTGAAAGAGGACTATGCATAGGCACTTATTTATTTTTGGGGTAGAAGAGGGATGTTGACTTATTGAGAGCAGAAGAGGTTGTTCCTTCAGAGAAGCATGTAAAGACCTCTAATTTAGATTTGCTCATTTAGATTTCCCCTTCTCTGTTTCTACTAGTTGGATATGCTTGAACACATAGAGCAGAAAATTGAGTATAGGCATGAGGTTTTCTAGACTAGATTCAGGTTTATGGTTTGACCAAAACTTTCCTTATAGAGGGATCATATTTTCTGTCAAGACTTCATCGGATAAAAGTTAAAACCAATAACAAAGAAGACGGACACAGTTCTGGCAAAGCATTGTGGTGTCACAAGAATCTTTGAACTTTAGCCACATGCACATTGAGAAGCCATAACATAGTGCATGAATACACTTATTTACAAGACAAAACAATAAAGCAAAGAAAAAAAACAAAGGAAAGAACAAAACAGTAAAGCAAAGTAAAATAGCAAAGCAAAGAACATAACATCAATGAAAGAACTATGTACACAGTGAGGGGCCAGATTAGTGAAAATAATATTTTAAGTCTTGGACATTGACAGGGAGAGTGTCAATATTCCCGTTAAGTGATTGTAAATGATACATGTGTTGTCCAAGATTCTTGTGAATGGTGAATGGGACAATCCATAGGGACTAAAAATCTGTGTGTTTTCCCTTGTATTCGTGGGGTTTATCCCTCCGTAAGACTAAGTCACCCATAGTGAAGCTAGTACTCCTTGTAGAGTTCCTGTCGAACCATCTCTTGATACAATTTTGGTGAAGTGTAAACTTTTATTTTTCTTTCACCCTTTCTTCCTGTAGCTTGTGTAATGTGTCCATCCTATGTTGAGCTAATAGAAACAACTTGACTTGGGATTCTTGGGACAACTAGAGAGAAGGCAAGTAGATATTCGATGGGAGGATGTCTTCTTTTGCGTATACCAAGAAGTAGGGGAGGTATTTAGAGAGGGTTTGGGTGTGACTGGGGCAGGCCATGGAGAATTCACCAGAGCAGAGTACCAATTTTGTTGTTCAGAGTAAATGGTATTTTTTATAATGTGGATAATATTTTTTTGTTTGTGGACTCGGCAATACCATTTCCCTATGGGTAGTAGTTAGTAGAATGCTTTAACACAATACCATTTTTCAATGCAAAGTCATAAAGATTTAATGAAGAAAAGTATGTTGCATTGTCAAAAATAGGTGATATGGAAATGCCAAACCTCGAGATGATGTTTTGCCTTAGGAAGCTGATGACTTCTTGCTCATTCACTTGTTTCAGCAGAACTTTTTCTTTCCACTGCGTAAAGTAATTTGTAGAATTTAAGATGTAGCAGTGCTTCTTTAACGAATGTGGGAAAATATCCCTAATGATGTCCAAGCCCCATTGTTCGAATTCTTCGTCCACTGCTACAGACGGCAACGAGGCTACTGACCTTCGTTTTCTGTCGACACATCTCTGATAGACTTGACACTTGCAAGCATAGGCATGTGCATCTTTGAATAATGTACACTAGTGGAAACCGGCCCACATGACCTTGTACGCTATTATGTTTCTGACAAAGTGACCCCTGGCTGGTCCGTCATGCAGATCATGTAACACACTTCCGAATCTTGTGCGTCCAGGCACCTAAGAAAAACATAGTTGTGATGTTTTCTGTAAATCAGTCCATGCACCAACTGGTAAGATAAATATTTCAGTCAGAGTGCCCTTTTCTACCACATAGATAAGTGAGAGGGCATGGTTTCATGCTCAAGGCATTGGCACACATTTGCATACCAAGATTTTCCATGTGAAGTGCTGGGGGGGGCTCGCTCAGCATTATACATTTCAATTTCTTGCTCCCAGTCGGTGAGCTCTTCTTCTTCCTCTCATGCATGTATTGCTTCCTCTAATAGTCTGTAAATATTGTGACCCTTGACGGTGTGAACTGGCTTGATATTAAGATCGTATTCTTGCAATCCTCTCATCCAGTTCACCCTTCTCTCACCCAACTCTTGCTTAACAAGTAGTGATATGACTGGGTGAGGCACAAAGACAATGCAATGATTTTTCAAGTGGTAGGGTCTAAACTGTTTAACCTCCTCGTATATTGCTTATGCTTGTTTGTCCACAATGGGATATTTTAGTTCAGGTCCTTGCAAGCTCGCACTCATGAAAGAGATGGATAGTTCATTGTTCAACTCGTCTTTCTGAGTGAGCACAACATCGAGTGAAGTGTCGGAAGAAAACGTGTAGAGCAAGAAATATTTTTTGAAGTTTGGGTTATATAGTGCAGGCGCCTCTGCTATAGATTTCTTGATCTAGGAAAATACTTCCTTTTCCTTTTTGCTTCAGCTGTACATTACGTCCTTTTTGGTCATCTCTTGAATGGGTTTGATAGTCTGTGCATAATCATAGATGAACTTTATGGGGAAGTTGATCTTCCCCATGAAGGACTACATAGCTTTCTTGTTCACAGGGTAAGGAATCTACATGATAGTCCAAACTCTATATGGATCTACCTTGATTCCACTCTTCGCAATGATGTGCCCAAGGAGGTTACCCTCAGACACTGGGAAGATTCTCTTCTTTGGATTCAAGGATATCCTGTACTTCTGACATCGCTGAAATATTTTATTAAGATGGCACAGGTGGTCTGACTGATGTCTAGAGAAGGTTGTCACGTCGTCGAGGTAGAACACTATGCTCTCTCTGATGAACCTAGAGAAAGTGATGTACATTGCATGCTGAAATGTAGCTCTTGCATTTACCATCCCAAAAAAAATTCTATGGGAAGTGAACGTACCCCACTTGGTACGAAATGTTGTCTTCAGTTTGTCGGGCTCTGCTACCAGAACTTAATTGTATCCTCACAAATCGTTTAGAAAAGAGAAAATATCTACTCTATATAATGTATATAACATGTGGTCCATAGATGAAATTAGGTAATTATATTTGTCTAAGGGACGGTAAAGATTTTATAAATCAATGCACAGGCGAATCTCCCTAAACTTCTTTCTAACAGGGACTAGATTTGAAACCCACGTGGAATGACAGGCCTTGTAAATAATCTGAGCATCCAGTAGCTTAGTCAATTCTTTTTGTATGAGGGGCTCAAGTGATAGATGCACTTTCCTTAGCTTTTGTTGAAAAGTTTTGACCCCTTCTTTGATTGGAATGACGTGATGGATTATTCACATGTCATATGTCTTCAAGTCATTGTAAGTCCACATGAACACATCACGGTACTATCTGAACATGTGGAAAAAATATTGTCACTCTTGTGGTGTGCAAAATGTACCGAGATTCATGAAATTCATATCTTTATCTATTCCCAAGTTAATCTTTTCATACAACATTATGGAACTTTGGGCTTTGGCATTCACATGCCCCTGAAAGTGGTTTTGCAGGTCATACAACTTTTCGAGTGATACCACACCCTTAGGGATGAGGTTTCCTTTACTGTCATCAGTTGTGTTCTACAGAGACTGTTCATGCTTGTTTTCATCTATTGTTGCATCTTTGAAGACATCAGTGTTAGCCATGAAAAGCAGTGTTTGTCGGTCATCATCAAAAACACATAAATTAGTGATATTATCAGGGATAGATGGCTTATCCAAAATTTCAATAGAAAATCTATCCCTTAAGAGTGTCATCCTAGTAGCTGCATTTTCCAAGGCATTTGTAGCTACGTTACGCATTCTTGGTACAAAAATAATATTGAAATCTTGGAAGTTAGAGATAAGTCGCCATACCTGTTGTTAATGACTCTTAAGATGGGGTGGCACATAATGTATGGTGCTATGTACCTAACGCACCACAATCTTTGGGTCACCTACCACTTTTAGCACAATAACGTTGAGGCTAATGGCTTTCTGTAAGCCCAAAACAAGTGCTTCATACTCGGCAGTTTTGTTCATGCACTCGAACTCCAAGCAGCTAAAGACTACATGTTTCCTTTACAACAGGTCCATCAAAACACAACCGGCTCCAAAGCCCTCTTGTGTCTTAGATCCATCAAAGTATAAGGTCCACATATTATTTGTACAAGGACCACTTTCCGCACTAGTACTACTATCTCTACTGCTATTATTGTTACAATGTACTGTACAATTTTCATTTTCACAAGTTGGGAAAAAAAGGAGACCTAACTGTGTGTCTGTTGGGGTGGGGGCTGGTTGTGCAAGGTCATACCCTAGCTATGTTTCCAGAAAGTAATTTTCAAACATGAGTTCTGTGAAAGCCAATGATTCATTTTCACCATTAAAGGGAGTAACATGTTTTTCATGTATCTTTCAGACAACACCCAGATTTGGTTGTTTCTACCCTTGTGTGGAAGCCATAAGTGTGACTAAGTTGTAGCAAACTATCCTTGAAGCTTGCTAGACCAGTCTCTGTTGAGCAGTAATCCATATGCTTCCAGGATTTCCACAATCACAATGTTAATGCACTGATGAACTCGTATGTTGGACGATAATCAAATGATTATGTCCCACAGTTTACCAATGGCTAGCACACATGTTCTGTCTAGTTGGATGATCTACACAATTGTTCTACTTCATTTAGTGTTGATCCTCTTAGCAATGGAGAGTGGCATGACATTGACTGATGCACCAGAATCAACCAAATAGTTGTGGCATTGAAGTTGAATATCTCGAATGAAAATAGAAATGGTGGGTTGAGCGATTTTTCTTCCTCCATACGGAGTGCATTGAGAACGGATGTGAGTGAGTCGAGAAACTTTCTTGGTCCCTTGTTGGAAGAGACAACATTATTTGTGAAGATTTTCCTCAGTGCACGCAGAAGAATATCTCGTTGACTTGTGATCTTAGTTAACTCATACATAGATATTCTCACACGAGTCTTTTTCATGTCTTAAACAATGTTGTAGTCTAGAGCGGGAAGGCTCACCGAGATGTCCAGGGGTAGACTTGTGTTTGTGTTGTCTAGTGGGTTGCTCTTGTCTTTGCTTCTCACAGATGTACCTTTTACTATAGTTGTCTTCTCGGACTTGCTTTGATTTTTCTATGTTGAGTTGACCAACAAATCAACTGATCTAAGCAGATGTTGTCTTACCTTTTCTTTCAGTATCTCAAAAACTATGGGACCCCCTAAACCTCTCAAGTTGTATCGATTGTTTTTCTTTGGGGCTAGACGGTTGCTCGGAGGCTCCTTCTCGGTGGTCATATGCTGCACAGTGTGGGCACATTGATACATGTTGATTACATGCCCAATACTTGGAGATTCATCAGATGTAGCATCTTCTTCTTCATCTTCATCCTTAGGCTGAGCCTTCTCACTAGTTGCGAATTGGTCGGTCAACTATGTAGCCAAAGCATTCATTCATTGGTTCCATCATGGGCAAGTCTTCTCTGAATTTCGTTTGATATGGAACTTGTAGTAATGATTTGTCATGATTGCATCTAGGTTGAGAACAAGGTTAGAGCTCTACACATATTTTGTCGAGTGGCTACTATTGCTTCCTGAAGTCATATCCTTCCTCTGTGAAAACTTTGGAGGCCTAATACCCATGGTTTTCTTTCTCATCCATTGTTTGAGTATGGAAACTTCAATGGTCAAGGATTTGACGAGACGAGTAAGGATCTCAATTTCACTGGCTTCCTTTTCCTTTTCATTACTCACAATAGTCTAAGACCTCTTACCCGTGTCTTTGGAGTCCTTAGCTAATTCATCATCTACAATGACTCCAATAGTGCACATGTATTTCTCCACAATAATTATCTCTTGGAAATTTTCCAATAATGTTGGTTTCACAGCTCGCTTGATGAACTACACAATGTTGGTCGACAATGCAAATGTGTAGTGATGGAGTCATGAGGTTTAGTGTATACTGTGAACTTGTTTAAGATACAGTTAAACCTCTGGTTAAAATATTTGACTTTTTCTTTCTGCTCCATCTTGAGACTACCCAAGTCTTTTAGCAACATGGAGGGGGTTTTGTCTTTAGCAAACTTCTCAAGGAAAATTCTCTTGAACACCCCCCAATTTTGAATGGATTTCACAAGAAGGTTGTGGTACCAAACAACTTCTCTTCCATCCAAGTTACATGGAAACAATCTAAATGCAACATTGTCATAATGTACCTCGAGTCTTTTCATATTTAGGTAGAATGTGTCTAAGTGATCTTCTGCATTCACTGTCTTGTCAAAATTATACTTTGTTAATAACTTCTCTGTGTATCTTAGAATCTTGTGCAAGACACCTGGGAGTGCCAATGGGCCCTCGGTCATCCATTCCAAATTTTGGTCAACCATGTTGTCCTCTTCTTCGTCCTTCCCCTCTTGTTATGAATGTGATGGTTCTACCTCTGAATCTGTTGGTTCGTCTCTGCCTCTGCCTCCTCCACTACCTTCCCCCCTACCTCCTGTGATCTAACCTGAGCCTAAGAGTAATATGTTGTCTTCTTCTCCCTCTTGGAAGACTGGAGTTTCCTCTTCATTTTCAACCGCTTCTTCTAGCTCTTCAAGAGTGACGAGGATTTATTCTTCCACAGATGAGACTACCACTCCTATGGGAGTAGTATTTTTCTTCTTCTGCAAATAGGGAAGAGTGTGCACTCCTGGAATCAGTCCAACAACTTTAGCAAATTAACGGGTGATGGGATGGACAACATGGATGTGCTAATACAAGATTTCTTGTTCGGGTTGGAGAGGTGAGGAATAACCAACTTCAGGGTTACGCGTAGGGGAGAGGGACTGCATGTAGCCTTGACAAGTTGATGGATGAGTGGGGTTGGTAGGACATTCAACCATAAACTGTTGGTGACCCTTCATCTAGTGCCAGAAATGTTGATGGTGTTGGACCCACCAACATTCAGGGGATCTCCCTAGTATGAAGTCCCAACTAGACCTCACACCATTTGGTGTAGGAGTCCCATCAGGTACGATGGCGCGGTTTCCATTATATTAGAGATTTTCCTTAGCTGTTATTGTTTAACACATGAGAGTGTTATACTTGCATCTTCAAAAATCGAGGTGAGTATGCTTGGTGAGTGTAACTTGTGTCCGGGTTCTCTTACTGTAAAGGGAGAGAGTAAAGTGAGCCTCTAGATGAGAGGTAATAGTACCACCCAAAGAGAGACACATGCGAACCAACAAGAGTCTATCTAGCATCCAGTGGAGTAGTCCACAATAGATGCGACAGTTGTTAAAACCAAAGAGAAAGGGAAAACCTATACACCATCCAGCAAAGTAGTCAACACAAATGTGACAGTCGTTATAACAAATAAACAAGAATGGTATTTTTAATGTCCTGCAGAGTAGTCCACACGGACGAGACATCAGTGATAAACAATACAACACATCTTCAACAATGCAAGTACTAAAATAACCAAAGTAGTTCAACTATCTTAGTACAGGTTAAGAAAACATATATTACAAATGTTTAAAGAGTAGTCTTACAAACATCTACAAAACATGTGTGAAAACGTGCTCACCTTAATAGGCTTCTAAATTAAGAAAAAGTCCCAAGACACATTTGTACACCATACATCACTAGTCCCAGTAATGGGACATTGGAGCCACTCCTCGCTCCTCAAATAACAGACTACAGACTCTCAAGGCTATGTGGGAGAAACCAAGGTGAAAATTCCTTTCTCATACAATGGGAGGGGTATATCTAGCCAAGGGTCCTACTTAACCGTTGCAACTCTTGGGCTACCCTTATGACTATTCAACTTCCCATGAATTTTCAACTGAAATGACACTTCGACTTCTTGTGTGTGTCCATTGGATTTCACTTTAGATTACATTCAGTTATAACGACTATGACCCATAATGGTGATGTGGCCGAGACAACTCATGACACAACTCGACATGACACTGCTGACATGTACTGGATGATTGTGGTGTCCATGTCAAGTTGTTGCGCTAATGAGTGATGAATGTACTTTTAGTGTGCTTTGTCTTTTCCTCCACATGGCATAGTGTTTCGGGGTCTTTGATGGTATGGGTCTTGCTTGATGGTTCAATGCATGTGTTCCTTTCGCTTATTGCTTGATGTGCTTGGTACATTCTTCCAGCTGCAAGTAAGTCTTCTAGCATGTGCGCTCCTTCTTCGTCATGTTCTTCATCTCGCCATGATCTACCAGTGTACCTATTCATGAAATTCATTCATGATAGAATGACATCAAATCCAAAACCTCCTACTCTAGCATGATGCATTGTTCTCTTGTTCCGGGTGATAGAGAGGGAGGACAAATCACTGAGAGAGTGCAGAATGGAGCTCAAGATGGAATGAGGAGATCCTAAAGGACAACCTGCACTATCGGGAAAAACTGTGTAGTAAGCAATGGGAGGTAGAACTGCGTAGTGAAAGTTACCTATTTTAGTTGCAAAGTGGGACCCTAAGGGTACTTTTGCACGGTTTCCAGATGGAAGACACAGTAGGCCTATAGAGGGACAACTAGGTAGCTTTGCACAATTTCCAAAGGGAAGACAAAGCATGGCTATAGAGGGACAACTGGGAAGTTTTGCGTAGTTTCTAAGAGAAGTGTAGAACAGGGATGCAAGGGACCTGTTGAGGCATGACTACATAATTTCTGGGAACAGTGTAGGACAACCAACAGAGGGTTAGATGGGCATGTCTACACAGTTTTGGGGAATAGTACAGATCAAGGTAGCAGAGGATTAGCTAGGAAGTTCTACGCAATTTTGTAGAACAATGCAGACCCGGGTCTCAGAGAAGTGCAGGCTTCCAGCAGGCTAGAAAGAGGCTTGATGGTTGTGCTTGATAAATGCACAATTTAGTTTGGTCATGGAGGCAATCTCTGTGCAATGCTCGAAGGAAAACAAGTTTCTCACCTCTAGGATTGCGCAGTGCAGCTAACCTGAAGGACAACCTCAAACACTGTACAGTCCTGAGCAGTAGAGAAGGGTCATTGAGGGCTTAGACTGTGCAATGCAGCTCAGTCGAGGTCATTGGAAGAGAGTTGTTCGGTCAGATAGATTTTCAGGGAAATAGCTAAGTGTCGAAAGAAAGTGAACTTGTGCAGACTTGACATAGTGATCATAGAGTTAGCATACTTGATGATGAGACAACATAAACCACCATGACAACAAGACAAAACATGCCCTCGATGAGACTGTCTTAGAGCTAAGAGCGACAAGCACGACACTTGTGATACACTTTTGGACGATCATGGCAACCTTTGTGTGACAATGCTTACAACTTTGTGTGTGAGTACAACGGGTCTTCACATAGCGAAGAAAACCCAAACACACCAAGACAAACCTTCAAACTCACCAGAATAATATCATAAGCATGACAAATAAATCAACATGTGGAAAGACAACTGTTGGTCCAACAAGAAAAAGTTGAAAAAGACTTCACAAGAGCTCATGGGGTGAGCTCAAGTGATTGCCACCATCAAAGGAAAAACCAAGGAAGACTCTGAAATTTGGATGCAAGCCAAAATTTTGGAGGCCGTTGTAGCCGCTACAACAAAATTATAATTATAATTATAATTATTTTATTTTGTTTTACTTTTACGTAATTTGACCAAGTCAAAATGTTTAACATGAGAGGATAGGATATTACATCATCTCTTTCATATGTTACTCTAGAGAGCATCTCTCAACTTAAAATGTGAATGTTTCACTTCAAATTTACATATTTTATTTTAATTTTAAAAAGACGTTAAAATGATCTTGAAAAAACATATATAACCAATAAAAATTATTAATATAGAAAAAAAAGAAATTTTAAGTAACAAGACGGTTTGAGATTTTTTTATTTTGAAAGTTGAATATAAAAGGAAAAACTTGGAGCTAAAGGAAGTGGTTATGAGATTTGAAACCCTTTATTTAAAAAACAATGAATCAAGGAAAATAAAGGAAAGTTTTGTATTGAAGTAGTTATGGGACAGGACAAATCAAAATTTTCAAAAGCTTTTATCATGTCACAACATCAATGATGTTTGTATACATTGAATCAAGTAATAATGAAACAAATTGTCCTATGTATTTTAGTTTTGGGGAATGTCACTTTGTTGAATTCTTGGAGTTAGAGGGTATATATTCAAATGAATGAAATGACTATATTAGAGATAATAAGAAAAGTCAAATATGCTTTGGGTTCCATAAAAAAAATTGGTTATAAAGCAATGTTGAAAATCATTTGGTTATACAGTAATGTTTTAAACCACAAGCTTTGTTAATAATTTATGTATAAAAGTTAAGTGAACAAGAAAATAAAATCAATAGAATTCTTATTTAAGATTGTTGTAATTGAGAAATAAACATATTTTAAACTCCAAGGATATGCATGATGTGTAAAAATGATGATGTAGGAGCATCAATCTTAAGTAATCCATTTTTATTAAGCCTGAGGGAATTGTAAAAATGATGATGTAGGAGCATCAATCTTAAGTAATCCATTTTTATTAAGCCAGAGGGGATCATGGAATTTCCAAAGGGAAATTTTTTCCCCTCAAATGTAATTTGTATAAAATTAGGAATATGGGTATTTTGATGTAAATGTAAGTGTTTTGTATAAAATTGGGAATAGGGGAATTTTGATGTAAATGTAAGTCCCTAGATTCTATAATGATCTAGGTGGTTCTGTTTCTTTGATGAGCTAGTGTTTTGGCCAAATGGACCTTTGTCAAAATATAAATGTTAAGCTAAGTTGTTAGACAATTTTCTAAAGTTAATAGATGTCTAATTTGTCTTTATTCTATTAGGATATTTCTTAAGTAAAAGGAAATTGTATATATGTATACAAATAGAATAGAAAAGAAATGGGAAAATACAGTGTGGTGGAGAGTGATAGGTAGAGAAAAATAAGGGTCAAGGCGGAGGATCCCCATATGGTGTGATAAAGCCTTGAAATTTTTTATATTAGAATTTGACTAATAAAAAACATATTTCCCATAGTATATCTCTGTTAATGTGAACAGAAATATGGGTGTACTAGGTTGGAGTGTATCAAGAGATCCACATAGCTCTGGTAACAAATTGTTGTATTCCTGAAGGAATCACGATATTTATCTTTAATTATGGGGGAACTGATAGTTACAAACCGTAAAGTTGTAGCCCAAAATGAATCCTCTCCATTGGGTTACTAAGTCTAGACATGGATGTGACGATAACGAAAGACAACACCAACTTTAGGTGAAGGGATAACTTCTGACTAAAGCATGATCTAACAATTAATGAAGGAACGCCATCAATATACATTAGAGCCAAAATCTTCTTTGTTGGGTGTTTTTTCACTGACAAGAGATATGGGACTGCATCGAAGGTGGCAGAGTAAGGTTTAAATACCTTTGTTCCAGATCGTAATGTAAGAGTAACCATTGCCTTCATATGGGATTGTGGGTCTCGGCCTGGTGAGTGACAAAGTGATTAGTGTCATCATTCAGCGTGCATGGTCTCTTTGCAAAGAGGAGATCAAAACCTCGTCAAAAAGGCAAAGAAGAGATATGAAACCTCCATTTCATGCTCCCCCTCCTTGCTTACGTAAGGGAAGACTCCCCCCATGCAATCTGTGAACATTGTGGATCTTGCCCACTAATTTTGTACCTTCTGATTCTTAGTGGGCCATAATTCAATTGCATACCATACCCTCTCTCTTGGTTTATGTCACAGGGGAGCCCCCTCGCAATTTACCTACACCATTGATTTTTCCTGTTTGATTGCAATTATGAATGTGAGGGCCCATTTCGAGCGGGAGCACCCATTTTTTTTTTCTAACTGAAGAAATCATGCCTGGAGTGGCTTTGAGGAATATATAGTCTTACCATGGATTGGACTACAAGAAATTTGAGTACCAAATATCCTCACCTAATTGTTGGACCTCATCCTCGAGAATGGAAATACCCAGTTAATGACACCATCTCCTAAGAGCAGAGCACAAGGTCCAAGCATCCTCAAGTCTAAGTCTTAATTACTAGTGACTCAGAGTTGAATGGAGTGCAAGGCTGAGCACTATAAGGAAACCTTGGGAATAAGTTAGGAGTTGTTAATGTTAGTTACATCAAAGTTCTATGGGATAGAAACAACACTCTTTAGGGTTGAGGAAATTAAATGAAGTACTGTGTTATAAGATATTTGTAGTCGTTAAGTAAATCACTAATCCAGGCACAATCAAACATTGATGATGGGACATCACAATTCCAATTTTTTTTTGGAAATATGGAAACAAGATCAAGAGGTAATAGGGTTAGGACATTAGCATTAGCCAAAATTCTAGATATCGACTTGTGAATGCATTGGGGACTAAATTTCTTGGAGAATCGAGATCATAGAGAAGAAGAAAAACATAGATTAAGAAGTGGAGAGAGAGAGTGTATGTTTAGGGGTGAGATAAATAGATAAATAAGGAGATATGGAGAGAAGGGGGAAGAGGAGAGAGGGAGGGATATAATAACATAGTTTAAGAGAGAGAGAGAGAGAGAGAGAGACGGAAAAGAGATAGAGAAAGAATGTGTGTGTGTGTGTGTGTGATGGGGGAAGAGAGAGGGAGGTAGGAGAGAAATGGAGAGAGTTGAAGGACAAGAGATAGGACTTGAGAGAGAGGAGAAGAGCGATGGGGGAAGACAAAGGATTGGAGGGAAAAGAGAGAGAGAGAGAGAGAGAGAGAGAGAGATGGGGGGAGAGAAATGGAGGTAGGAGAGAAAGGGGGAGAGAGGAAGGATGAGAGAAATGACTTAAGGGAGGGAGGGAGAGAGAAGGAGAGAGGGAGGGATAGAGAGATGGAGTTGGAGGAGAGAGGGAGGGAAGAAGAAAGACATATAGAGTGAGAAGTGGAGAGAGATAGGGAGTGACAAGGGAGAGATGGAGAGAGAGTATGGATGTTTGGGGGTGAGATAAAGAGACAAAGAAGGTGATATGGAGAGAATGTGGGAGAGAAGGAGGGAGAAGGAGAGAAGGATGGATATAGTAACAAATTTGGAGGGTGAAGAGAGAGAGAGAGAGGTGTGAGAGAAAGGGAGAGAGAGGAAGGAAGAGAGAGATGATGCAAGAGAGTAAAGAGAGGGACGAAAAGAGAGATGGAGTTGGAGGGAAAGACAAAGGGTCAAGTAAGAAGAAACAAATAGAGAGAGAGTTGGAGAGAGAGAGAGAGAGAGGGAGTGATAAGGAAGATGGAGAGAGGGAGAGAGGAAACAGGAGGGAAGAGAGATAGAAGCACAGGAGAGGGAGAGAAGGGGAAGAGAGAGAGTGAGAGGAGATGAATATAGAGACGGTGAGAGAGGGAAAGGAGGAGGGAGGTATTATAGATAGATTGAAGAAAGAGAGTGTATGTTTTTTGGGTGATATAGAGAGACAAAGGGAGATATAGTTATACATGGAAGGTGAAGAGAGGGAAGAATAGAGAGATGGAGAGAGGAAGGGAGGGATAGAGAGATTGACAGATATCGAGTGAGAGAGTGTGTGTGTTTAGGGGGGTGAGTGATCCGAATCTTGGAGCGAGTCCCCCAAGATGTAAAAGATTTAAATGGATCTTGTGGGAGAGGTCCCCAAGATCTAAAGAATTGCAATGCTAGAAAGAAAATGACAAAAGACACAGTAAATAAAACCATAAAGAAACTTTTTATTAAAACTGATAATAACTATAAAGGCTACATTGTGGTAGACCATCTATTCTTTTACAAAATGCGACTTGTTACTTATAGTATTTTTCAAATAGAATACCACGGGTCAATTCCATGTGTGAATGAATACCATGGGAGGATGACACAATACCACAAGTCAATTCCATGGGTGAATGAATATCATGGGTGGATGGCACAATACCATGGGTTAATTCCATGGGTGAATGAATACCATGGGTGGATGTCACAATTCCATGGGTCAATTCCATGGGAAAATGAATACCATGGGTGGATGTCACAATACCATGGGCAAATACCATGGGTGAATGAATACCATGAGTGGATGTCACTTACAATACCATGGGTGAATAAATACCATGAGTTGATGCCACTTACAATACCATGGGTAAATTCCATGGGTGGATAAATAACATGGGTGGATGAATACCATGGGTTGATGCCATTTTCAATTCGAATCATTCCTCCCTCCTAAAGAAGCAATGGTTCCCATTACGTGAAGTCACTCTCTTGTGAAACATTTGTTGAATATGAAGAGTCACTGAAGAGAAGGGTTTTATGTGGTTAACCCATAACCGTGATGAACAAATATCCGATGATAAATATACCCTATAATGCTTGTGACCAATTGTGATATTGACAGTGTGCGGCCTAGCAAATGGACTTTGATGAAGTGTGGGTTTGTGGATGACCCATAACCATGATGAACGAAAATCCGAGGATAGAGATACCCTGTAATGCTTGTGACCAACTGTGATATTGACAGTGTGCGGCCTAGCAAATGGACTTCGATGAAGTGTGGGTTTTTGGATGACCCATAACCATGACAAACGAAGATCCGAGGATAGAGATACCCCGTAATTGTTGTAACCAACTATGATACTAACACTGGGCGGCCTAGCAAATGGACTTCGATGACAAGGATTTTGTGCAGTTGACCCATAACCATGATGTTGGTTGTTGATGAAGTAGAAAATTGCCTACATGGCTTAGGGTGGGAGGGCACGTCTCCAAATAACCCAAGCCTAATGTTGCTATGTTAAAACTGATGAATGTGAAGGAAGTGCCTACTAAAGTGGGGTGGGAGGGCACATCTCCAACGGGAACCCACTCTAAATGTTGCTCCAGAATTAAAATGGACATAACTCAGTCAATATAACTCAGAATATTTAATATAACCTATTTTTGGAAGCAGAAAGACCATTTTGCATCTTCCCACGTGTTGGAAATCCTTATCTTAACACCCTAGAATCTCTGATTCGCGCTGCAATTTTTCCGCTGTCACAAAAGTTCTAAAAAAATAGTTGATTTTAAATGAGTGATATCTCCCACATCCGAACTCTGATTTGACCCTTTTTTTTTTGAAATTGGGTAATTTTTCAAGAGGAGTTAAGATCTACAATTATTTTTCTGAAATTCTAAACAAAAACTTCAAAAAATGATAGGAGATTCGTCGTCCACTAGTTGTCGTAAAAATAAATAAATAAAATAAAATAAATTTCTACAACATAGCAGATTTTCAATCAGCGATATATCCCTCATCTAGACTCCGATTTGGCCGATTTTTTTTTGAATTTTTGTATTTTTCGCAAGGAATCCAGATCTATTATTTGTTTTTGTAAATATTATACCAAATGTTTCATATCTGATCTACAAACTCATCGCCAAAAAAAATCCTACAAAAAAATGAAAAAAGATAAATTCTTTTTGCTTGGCCCAAGAAAGTGCTCTATGGAGGTCGCAGCGCGTGCCTGAAGTTTGTTGAATATTGCTGCAAAGATTTGAAACTGAAATATGCATGAAAACCTCATTCACATGGAATCATAACCTCCTTTGATACCAGTGATTCAGATCTTGTGGGGAGGCCCCTAAGATCTAAAAGATTCAAATGAATCTTGTGGGGGAGGTCCCCAAGATCTGAAGAATTGCAATGCTAGAAAGAAAATGACATAACACACAGTAAATAAAACCACAAAGAATTTTTTTATTAAAACCTATAATAACTATAAAGGCTACATTGTGGCAGACCATCTGTCCTTTTACAAAATGCGACTTGTTACTTATAGTATTTTTCAGTTACAATACCACAAGTCAATTCCATGGGTGAATGAATACTATGGGTAGATGTCACAATATCGCGGGTCAATTCCATGGGTGAATGAATACCATGGGTGGATGGCACAATACCATGGGTTAATTCCATGGGTAAATGAATACCATAGGTGGATGTCACAATACCATGGGTCAATTTCATGGGCGAATGAATACCATGGGTGGATGTCATAATACCATGGGAAAGTACCATGGGTGGATGTCACTTACAATACGATGGGTGGATAAATACCATGAGTGGATGCCACTTACAATACCATGGGTAAATTCCATGGGTGGATGAATACCATGGGTTGATGCCATTTTCCATTCAGAGAGAAGGGGAAGAGAGAGAGAGGGATAGGAGAGCAATATAGAGAGAGTGAGGGAGAGGAGGAGGGAGGTATTATAGATATATTGGAGAAAGAGAGTGTATGTTTTGGGGGTAATATAGAGAGACAAAGGGAGATATAGTTATACATAGAAGGTGAAGAGAGGGAAGAAGAGAGAGATGGAGAGAGGAAGGGAGGGATAGAGAGATTGATAGATATCGAGTGAGAGAGTGTGTGTGTTTAGGGGGGTGAGATAGAGATACAAAGAAGGAGATATGGAGGGATATATAGATATACATGGAGGGGGGAGAGAGAAGAATATTTCTTGCACTAGATGCATTGATTTCAGTATAGATGGAGATTTCTAATCCTATTTGATTACTTGCACTAGACACATTGATTTTAGTGTAGATGTTGATTTCTAATTATATTTGATTGATTGCATTAGATGCATTATTTCAGTGTAGATGATTTTTAATTCTATTCGATTGCTTGCTCTAAATGCATTGATTTCAATGTATATGGTGATTTTTAATCCTATTTGATTGCTTGCACTAGATGCATTGATTTTAATGTAGATGTTGATTTCTAATAATATTAGATTGCTTGCACTAGATGCATTGGTTTCAATATAGATGATTTAAAAATCATATTTGATTGCTTGTACTAAATGCATTCATTTCAGTGTACATGGTAATTCCTAATCGTATTTGATTTCTTGCACTAAATGCATTGATTTTAGTGTAGATGTTGCTTTCTAATCCTATTTGCTTACTTCCACTAGATGCCTTGATTTGAGTGTAGATGTTGATTTCTAATCCTATTTCATTTCTCGCATTAGATACATTGGTTTCAATGTAGATGCTGATTTCTTATTTGATGTAATTAGATGTATGATGATACATTAATTTTAAAGTGATTGGAATAACATTGTGCATTGATTTTAATGTAAGCACAAAACATTATTGACAATGTACATTGATTTTTGTGTTATAGTAATTCAACCTATTAATATTGGAGAGCAAGAGAGACAAGGTATGATGTTTACCACAACAAATCGAGCTAAATATTTAAATGGTTTACGATCTCAACTGTCATTTTCATATAATCAATATGGAAAGATGACAAAAGTAACAAGGGTGACAGTAAAGATAGTAGAAGAAAATAGTTTGAGATTGATCACAATGAAGACTATTTGTAATTGACTACATTCTTATTATTCACATTTTCTATCATTCAAAACTATTACATTGTCACTTTATATTCAAAAATTTTATTTGATTATTTTTCATCACTAAAGTTATTAACAATATTTATCATCTCAACAAATTGAGATAACTAAGAAAATGTAAAATTAAAATGACAAGATTAATCTGAGACATATTTAGCATATTTAAAATGATTATATTAATATTAGATGTATTTACATATTATTAATAAAATTAATCATATCTTCGATAGATTTTCCTTGGCCACACATGACTGAAACCAACATAGATCCATCTTAACACTGGATCTGTCAAGCACCGAGAGGGATCAAACCTTTCAAGGTGCAAACCTCTTTGAGTGCAAAACATGAGGAAAGGTTTTCACCTCGAGAGATTTGATCCCTCTCGGCACTTGATAAATTTGGAGTTAAGATGGATCTAGGCTCGTAGTTATAAATTTGAGCAATGGATTGTGTATAATTAAATGATTTAAATATTTTTATGACATTAAATTTATTTTATACATATTTAAAATTAATAAATTTTTATATATCATTAAATAATTATTATAAATTTAAATAATATAAATTTCAAGAAGAAAAATAAATATATTATATAAATTTAAATTTTATATTTGTTAAAGTAAAAAATGTTTTTAAAATTATTTGTAAACTACTTTACATCTATTTTAACTTTGGATTGAAATAAGTACACTTAAAAGACGATCAAAGCTCTTTTATTTTTAAAAAATGTTTGCCCCTCAAGAGATTTAATCTCTCTAGTCACTAGATAGATCCAAAATTAAGATGGATATAGATGGTTTAATTATTTATTTGTAATTATAGTTATTAATTTTTATTTTATTTTTTATGTAATTTGATTGTCAAAATGTTTATTAAGATTTAAAATTATAATTATAATTTATTTTATTTTATTTTTGTGTAATTTGACCAAGTCAAAATGTTTAACACAACAGTATAAGATATTACGACATCTCTTTCAAACCAAATCTCTAGAAAGCGTCGTCCGACCAAAAAATGTAAATGTTTCACTTGAATTTACATATTTTATTTTATTTTTTAAAAATGTTAAAATGATCTTGAAAAATATATATATAATTAATAAAAATTATTGATATAGAAAAAGAAATTTTAAATAAAATTAGAGGGTTTAAGATTTTTTTATTTTTGAAAGTTCGAACAAAAAAAAACTTGGTGCTCAAGGAGTGGTTATGAGATTTGAAACCCTTTATTTTATAAAATTGAATCAGGGAAAAAAGGGAAAAATTGGTATTTAAGTAGTTAGACAAGAAGATAAATCAAAAATTTCAAAAGATTATATCATCTCATAACATCAATGAGGTTGGTATACATTGAATCAAGTAATAATGAAACAGATCGTCCTATGTAGTTTAGTTTTGAGGGATGTCACTTCGTTGAATTCTTGGAGTTAGGGGGTATATATTCAAATGAATGAAACGAATATATTAGAGATAATAAGAAAAGTCGAATATTCTTTGGGTTCGATTAAAAAAAATAGGTTATAAGGCCATGTGGAAAATCATTTGGTAATAAAGTAATGTTTCAAACCATAAATTTTGTTAATAATTTATGTATAAAAGTTAAATGATCAAGAAAATTAAAAAAATTAGAATTTTTATTTAAGATTGTTGTAATTGAGAAATAAACATATTTTACACTCCAAAGATATGTGTGATGCGTAAAAATGATGATGCACGGGCATCAATCTTAAGTAATCTATTTTTATTAAGCCCGAAGGGATCCTGGAATTTCCAAAGGGAAAAAAAGTTTCCTTCAAATGTAATTTTAAAATTAAGAATAATGGAACTTTAATGTAAAGGTAAGTGTTTTGTATAAAATTTGGAATAGGGGAATTTTGATGTAAATGTAAGTGTTTAGATTTTAGAAAAATCTAGGTGGTTTTGTTGTTTTGATGAGCTAGTGTTTTTCCAAATTGTTTTTTTTTACATAACAAGTGTTAAGCTAAGGTGTTAGAGAGTTTTCTAAAGTCAATAGATGTCTAATTTGTCTTTATTCTATTAGGATATTTCTTAGGCAATGGAAATTATATATATGTATACATATAGAATAGAAAAGAAATGGAAAAGGACACCGTGGTGGAGACTGAGAGGTAGAGAAAAAGAAGGGTGAGGGCAAAGGATCCCCATATGGTGTGATCCAACCATGAAAATTTTTATATTAGAATTTGAATAATAAAAAGCATATTTCCCATAGTCTATCTCTGTTAATGTGAATGCAAATATGGGTGTAATAGGTTGGAGTGCATGAAGAGATCCACATAGCTCTGGCAAGAAATTGTTGGATTCCTGAAGGGAGCATGATATTTATCTTTAATTATGGGGGAATTGTTAGTGAAAGACCAGAAAGAGGTAGCCCAAAATGAATCCTATCCATTGGGTTACTAAGTTCTGGACATGGATGTGACAACATAAAAAGACAATAGCAGCTTTAGGCTAAGGGTAACTTGTGACTAAAGCATGATTCATGCCATTGATGAAGGATCACCATCAATATACATTGGAGCAAAACTCTTGTTTGTTGGGCTATGTTTTACTGACAAGAGATTGGGGACTGCATTGAAGGTGATAGGGTTGGGTTTACATACCTTGTTTCCATATCATAATGTACGAGTAATCATTGCCTTCATATGGGATTGTGGGTCTCGACCTGGTGAGTGACAAAGTGATTAGTGTCAACATTCAGTGTACATGGTATCTTTGAAAAGAGGAGAGAAAAATCTCGTCCAAAGGCAAAGAACAGATACGAAACCTCCATTGCACACTCCCCTCCTTGCTTACATAAGGGAAGACTCCCCCCTTGCAGTCCATGAACACTATGGGTCTTGCCCTCTAATTTCGTGCCTTCTGATTCTTAGTGGGCCAGAATTCAATTGCGGACCCCACCCTCTCTCTCAGTTTATGTCACAGGGTAGCCCCCTCACAATTTACCTCCACCATTGATCTTCCTGTTTGATTGCAACTTTGAATGCGAAAGTCCATTTTGAGCGGAGTGCCCAATTTTTTTTCTAACTGAAGAAATCATGCATGGAGCAGCTTTTAGGAATATATAGTCTTTCCTCCGATTCGACTACAAGACTTAAGAGGAGAAAATCTCCTCACCTAACCATTAGACCACGTCCTCAGGATTGGAAAGACCCAATTAATGCCACCAGCTCCTAGGAGCAGAGCACAAGGTGCAAGCATCCTTGAGTCTAAGTCTTAATTACTAGTGAATCAGAGTTGAATGGAGTGCAAGGCTAAGTGTTGTAAGGAAACCTTGGGTACAAGTTAGGAGTTGTTAAATTTATTAGCATAAAAATGGTATGAGAGAGAAACAACTCTCTTTGGGATTGATGAAAGTAAATGAAGTATTGTGTTATAAGATATTTGTAGCCATTAAGTAAATCATTGATCTAGGCATGAGCAAACAATGATGATGGGAAATGACTATTCCAAAACTTTGTTGGAAATCTGGAAGTAAGATCAAGAGGTAAGAGGGTTAGGACATTAGCGTTACCCAAAATTCTGGATATTGACTTGTGAATGCATTGGGGACTAAATTTCTTGGAGAATCGAGATCATAGAGAAGAAGAAAGGCATAGAGAGTGAGAAGTGGAGAGAGAGAGGTAGTGAAATGGGAGAGGTGGAGAGAGAGTGTGTTTGTATGTTTAGAGGTGAGATAAAGAGACAACGAAGGAGATATGAAGACAAGGGGGGAGAGGAGAGAGGCAGGGATATAGTAAAATAGTTGGTGTGTGTGTGTGTGTGTGTGTGAGAGAGAGAGAGATTGATGGGGGAGAGATAGATGAGAATTGGAGGGAGAGAGAGAAGACGTGGGGGAGAGAGAGACAGAGAGGAGAGAGAATTGGAGGGAAAAGAAAGAGAGAGAGATTGGAGGGAAAAGAGAGAGAGGGGAGAGAGAGAGAGATGGGGGAAGAGAAAGATTTAAGGAGAAGAGAGAGAGAGTGAGAGAGAAGAGAAATGGGGAAAAGAGAGAAGATTTAAGGGAGGGAGGAGGTGATGGGGGAAGAGAGATAGAGGTAGGAGAGAAAGAGAGAGAGAGGATGGACGAGAGAGAGGAATTAACGAGAAGAGGAGGGAGGGAGGGAGAGAGGAGGAGAGAGGGAGGGATAGAGAGATGGATTTTGAGGGGGAGAGAGGGGGAGAGAGGGAGGGAAGAAGAAAGACATATAGAGTGAGAAGTGGAGTGAGAGAGAGAGTAACAAGGGAGAGATGGAGATAGAGTGTGTATGTTTGGGGATGAGATAAAGAGACAAAGAACGAGATATGGAGGGAATGTAGGAGAGAAGGAGGGAGAAGGAAAGAGTGAGGGATATAGTAACAATTTTGAAGGGTGAAGATAAAGACAGAAAGAGAGAGAGAGGTGGGAGAGAAAGGGATAGAGAGATGATGCGAGAGATTAGAGAGAGGGAGGGAAAGAGAGATGGAATTGTCGGGGAAGAGAGAGGGAGGTAAGAAGAAAGAAATAGAGAGAGAAAGGTGGAGAGAGATAGAGAGAGAGTGATGAGGAATATGGAGAGAGAGGGAGAGGATAACTGTATGGAAGAGAGAGAAAAGTGAGGGAGAGGGAGAGAAGGGGAAGAGAGAGAGAGAGAGAGAGAGAGAGAGAGAGAGAGGAGGAGGAGGAGGTGGGAGTGACATATAGATAGATTGGAAAAAGAGAGTGTATGTTTTGGGGATGATATTGAGAGACAAAGAGAGATATAGATATACATGGAAGGTGAAGAGAGGGAAGAAGAGAGAGATGTATAGAGGAAGGGAGGGATAGAGAGATTGACAAATATGGAGTGAGAGAGTGTTTATTTAGGTGGGTTATATAGAGATACAAAGAAGGAGATATGGAGGGAGATATAGATATAGATGGTGGGGGGAGAGCGAGAAGAATATTTCTTGAACTAGATGCATTGATTTCAATTTAGATAGTGATTTCCAATGCTATTTGATTGCTTGCACTAGATGCGTTGATTTTAATGTAGATATTGATTTCTAATGATATTTGATTGATTGCACTAGATGCATTGATTTCAATGTAGATGATTTCTCATCCTATTTGATTGCTTGCACTAAATGCATTGATTTAAGTGTATATGGTGATTTCTAATCCTATTTGATTGTTTGCACTAGATGCACTGATTTCAATGTAGATGTTGATTTCTAATAATATTCGATTGCTTGCACTAGATGCATTGGTTTGAGTGTAGATGTTGATTTCTAATCCTATTTTATTTCTTGCATTAGATGGATTGATTTCAATGTAAATGTTGTTTTCTAATCTTATTTTATTTCTTGCATTAGATACATTAATTTCAGTATAAATCTTGATTTCTGATTTGATGTAATTATATGTATGATGGTACATTAATTTTAAAGTGATTGGATTAACATTTTGCATTGATTTTAGTGTAAGCACAAAACAATATTGGCAATGTATATTGATTTTTGTGTTATAGTAATTCAATTTATTAATATTGGGGAGCAAGAGAGACAATGTATGATGTTTACTACAATAGCTCGAGCTAATTATTTAAATGGTTCATGATTTCAACTGTCTTTTCATATAATCGATATGAAAAGATGACAAAAGTAACAAGGGTGACATTAAGAATAGTAGAAGAAAATAGTTTGAGATTGATCACAATGAAAACTATTTGTAATGACTACATTCTTATTATTCACATTTTCTATCATTCAAAACTATTACTTTGCAAAAATTTCTTTTTCTTCATTTTTCATCATTAAATATATTAACAATATTTATCATCTCAACAACTCGAGGTAACTAGGAAAATTTAAAATTAAAATGACCAAATAATCTCGTACATATTTAGCATATTTCAAATTATTATACTAATATTAGATGTATTTACATATTATTGATAAAATTAATCATATCTTTGATAGATTTTCCTTGGCCACACACCACTGAAACCAACCTAGATCTATCTTAATTCCAACTCTATCAAGAGCCAAGAGGGATCCTACGTTTCGAGGTGAAAACCTCTTTTTTGAGTGCAAAACTTGAGGAAATGTTCGCACCTCAGGAGATTTGATCCCTCTCGATGCTTGAGATATCCAGAGTTAAGGTGGATCTAGGCTGGTAATTATAAATTTGAGTAATGGATTGTGTATAATTTAACTGTTTTAATTTTTTTATAGCATTAATTTTATTTATACATATTTTAAAAATAATAAATTATTTATATAATCATTAAATAATTATTATAAATGTAATAATTATAAATTCATAAAAATTTTATATATATATATATATGGTCAAATTTTATATTTCTTGAAGTAAAATAGTGTTTGAAATTATTTGTAAACTAGTTACAGCTATTTTAATTTGAATCTTAAAAAGTTGCACTCCAAAAGAGATCAAAAATCTTATTTAAAAAATTTTGCAGATCTAATCTCTTCTAGTAAACTAATAGATCCAAAATTAAGACGAATATTAAGATGATTTAATTATTAATATAATTTAATTATATTATAATTGTAATTAAGTTATTATTTTTTTGATTTTTTTTTTAATTTTATTTTGTTTAATGTAATTTTGTTTATCAACGGTTTATTAAATCATAATATAATTATTTGATTTTAATTTTATAACAATTGAGCAAGCCAAAGATGTGTAACATAACAAAATAAAATATTACCAATATTTCTTTCATATTCTGGAAAACATCTCTTGAACCCAAAAATATAAATACTTCATTTCAAATTTACATATTTTATTTTAATTTTAAAAAACCATTAAGATAAGCTTGGAAAAATATATATAATTAATAAAAATCATTGGTATAGAAAAAATGAAATTTTAAGTAATGAAAAGGTTTGAGATCTTTTATTTTCGAAAGTTAAAGAGAAAAGAAAAAAATTGGTGAAGGACTGGTTATGATATTTGAAACCTTTTATTTTAAAATTTTGAAGCAGGAAAAAAAGGGAAAATTTGGTATTGAAGTAGTTATGGGTAAGGAAGATAAATCAAAATTTTCAAAAGATTCTATCATGTCACAACATCAATGAGGTTGGTATACATTGCATCAATAATGAAACAAATCGTCCTATCTAGTTTAGTTTTGACGGATGTCACTTTGTTGAATTCTTGGAGTTAGAGGGTATATATTCAAATGAATGAAACGACTATATTAATGATAATAATAAAAGTCAAATATGCTTTGGGTTCAACAAAAAAACAGGTTATTAAGCGATGTTGAAAATTATTTTGTTATAGAGTAATGTTTGAAACCATAAATTTTGTTAATAATTTATGTATAAAATTAAATGATCAAGAAAATAAAATCAATAGAATTTTTATTTAAGATGGTTGTAATTGAGAAAAATATATTTTAAATTCCAAAGATACGTATGATGTGTAAAAATGATGATGTAGGAGTATCAATATAAAGTAATCCATTTATTGAAAGGAGGATCATGAATTTCTTAAAAGGCAAAATTGATTCTATTCAACCTACATTTACATAAAATTACGTATAGGAAATTTTGATGTAATGTAATGTTTTTTTCCACCTAATTTATATTAAATTGGAATAGAAAATTTTGATGTAAATGTAAGGTGTTTTTTATAAAATTGGAATCGGGGAATTTGATATGATGTTAGGTTCAAGATTTTGAAAAATCTAAATGTTTCTATTTTTTAATGAGCTAGTTTTGGGTTAAATATATTTTTATTGAATTATGAAAATTATTAAATTTTATTTCTAATATTTATTAAGATATTTCTAAAGCAATACGAAATTGTATATATGTAAATAGATAGAATAGAAAAACAATGGGAAAAGATAGCGTGGTGGAGAGTAAGTAGAGAAAAAGATATGAGAATAGAATTCGATTTGTAAATCAAATATTTCTATAAAATTCAACTTGGTTCATGGTAGTTTCGCTTGGTTGATAAAAAATTTATAGTTTATAATTTATTACATGGATTTGTTAATTTGAGTGCGTTTAGAATAGTAAGTGTAATAATCTCTAAATATATAATAGATGGTTGGGATATGTTAGGTAGGAAATGAAAAGGCCATGGGATTGTTATTTGGAAATGGCAACTAGTTGTGAGTGGAGAGAAAATTTCTACGTTTTCAGTGTAATAACTTCTGAATACATAATTGATGGTTGGAATATTTTAGGTAGGAAATGGAAAGGCTATGAGATTGCAGTTTGGAAATGGAAATTAGTTGTGAATGGAGAAAATTTCTAAGTTTTCAATTTCAGTTTTGTTTAGGAGGGTTTAAAAAGCTAAGATAAATTTTAGTACAATTTTGAAATTTAATTTTTTTTTTTTTTTTAAACAATTGACTTTTTTAAATACGTTAGAGATACAGATATTTTGAGCATGAACCTTGAAGTATAATTTTTTTATGAAAAAACAATGATTTTTCCCAAATATATTTATATTAAGAAGACATTTTATAAAAAATAAGTTTTGAATATTACTTTTTAAATTTGTTATTAATTACAAAAAGATTTGATATAAAATTTGGAAAATGAAGAAGGGATGCAGTTTTGATTGAATAATTCAAAATTTTTAAATAATATTAAATACAAAAAGGATTAGATAAGATTTGGAAGTAGGGAGGGAAGTTTTGAGTTTGGAAAAGAGATAACACACAAGTCTGGTTGTAGTTTTGATTTGTAAATTGCAATTTTAAAATTGTTTATATTGTTTAAAATTATTAAAAATTATTTAAATTTCAAAATGAATGGGAAAAAATGACAAGTCTTTATTATTATATGAAAAATGTATATATATTTAAATGTTTAAAATGTATACTCTCACATTTTATTGGAATTGAAAATTTTTAATCTGAATTTTTATCATAGAGTATCGAACTTAGTAAATGGATCAAATATGAAAATTTTTATATTAGAATTTGACTAATAGAAAACATATTTCCCCTAGTCTATCTCTGTTAATGTGAATGGAAATATGGGTGTAATAGGTTGGAGTGCATGAAGAGATCCACATAGCTCCGGCAATAAATTGTTTGATTCCTGAATGAAGCATGATATTTATCTTTAATTATGGGGAACTGATAGTTACAGACCAGAAACATGTAGCCCAAAACGAATAGTCTCCATTGGGTTACTATGCTCTAGACATGGATGCGACGAAAGAGAAAGACAATAACAACTTTAGACCAAGGGATAACTTATGACTAAAGCATGATCCATTTTGATGAAGAATCGCCATCAATATACATGGGAGGAAAACTCTTTTTTGTTGGGTTATGTTTCACTCACAAGAGATCTGGGACTGCATCGAAGGTGGCAGGGCAGGGTTTAAATACCTTGCTTCAAGATCATAATGTATGAGTAACCATTGCCCACATATGGGATTGTGGGTCTTGTCCTGGTGAGTGACAAAGTGATTAGTGTCAGCATTCAGAGTGCATGGTCTCTTTGCAAAGAGGAGAGCAAAACCTCGTCCAAGGGCAAAGAAGAGATACGAAACGTCTATTGCAAGCTCCCCCTCCTTGCTTATGTAAGGGAAGGCTCCCCCTTGCAGTCCATGAACACTGTGGATCTTGCCCACTAATTTCGTGCCTTTTGTTTCTTAATGGGTCGGAATTCAATTGTGAACACCACCCTCTCTCTCGGTTGATGTCATAGGAGAGTGCCCTTGTAATTTACCTGCACCATTGATTTTCCTGTTTGATTGCAATTGTGATTCTGTGAATCGAGGGCCCATTTCGAGCGGGAGCACTCAATTTTTCTAACCGAAGAAATTATGCTTGGAGCAGCTTTCAGGAATATATAGTTTTGTTTCGGATTAGATTACAAGATTTGTAAGGACCAAATTTCCTCACCTAACGATTAGACCATATTCTCAATACTGAAAAGAACCCGTTAATATCACCATCTCCTACCAGCAGAGCAAAAAGTACAAGCATCCTCAAGTCTCTAAGTCCTTCTCCTAAGAGTAGAGCACAAGGTCCAAGCATCCTCGAGTCTAAGTCTTAATTACTAGTGACTCAGAGTTGAATGGAGTGCAAGGTTGAGCGCTGTAAAGAAACCTTGGGCAAAAGTTAGGAGCTATTAATGTTGGTTGCATCAAAGTGGTATCAGAGAGAAACACCGCTCTTTGGGATCGAGGAAAGTAAATGAATTGCTATGTTATAGGAGATTTGTAGTCATTAAGTAAATCATTGATCTGGGCTCGATCAAAGAATGATGATGGAAAATCACTATTCCAAAACGTTGTTGGAAATATGGAAGCAAGATCGAGAGGTAAGAGGGTTAAGACATCACCATTAGCCAAAATTCTGGATATCGACTTGTGAATGCGTTGGGGGCTAAATTTCTTAGAGAATTGCGATCACTTGAAGACAAAACTTAAATGCATTAAGTAAGCTTTCAATTTTAATATTGAAATTATTTTTGGAAAGTGTGGGATTTCTTTTTGTCTTTCGTTCAACATTTCAAATGATGGATAAAATTGATATTGGAGTGATGCAAAACCATAGTGAAGTATTATTATGTTTAACATTGCGGATTTATGATTCCAATGTTTATGTTGATATACTTCAAATCATCAATGACATTCCATAGGGAAAGCGTTGTTGAATGGCAATGCTATGTTGAGAGCAAATTAATGGAGATTCACCAGATTATGGATAGTAAGTGCACCTAGCCTAATTGCAATCATGAATTGCACTAATATTCAACTCCAAGGTATTAAATATGTGGAATAATTTGTTTGGTAATATACCTAGTATACAGTAAATTCAATAGTGAATTATGCCCAGATCTTAGTGAGAGTAATACATCAATACACTCATGGTTACGTCAGATTATTCATTTCTTGGGTAGATTTATAAATTGCGGATGTATACCTATCAATGTAATTGCATAAATAGAGTATAACTAACATGTCCTGGTTGATCACTCAACGTAACATAAATGTGACTTCAATGATTGAACCGTCCAGTAGTAATCTGTAAATGAAGTTCATATTTGGTAAAATGGTAGAAAATTCTGGTAGAGAAATGGTATCCAGGTGATCATTGCTTGATTCCTGCCGTGGTTATGAAGATCAGGTTAAAAATGATTCTTGAAGGTAAGGAAAGAGGAGTGGGCTAAATACTCCAAAGTAGCAATAGGAGGAAGAGAGTTGTGACAGAGAACTTTTGTAGCTAGGAAGCTGCAAAAGAGAAGTTGTTCCAACTAAGGTTGAAAAAAATGAAGAGAGCAAAGGAAGTTCTCAAGAGGTGAGAAGAGTGCAACAATTAGAGGAGCATGGGAAGCTTGAGATGTTTTAGAGGAGAAGAACCTATACCAAAAGGGCAAGCCTAGAGAATAAAATATTGTTGTGGTTTCTTGTAGAGGCCTATTCATAGCTCATAGTGAGCATGGAGAAGCTCATAGCTGAGAAGCAGAAAGAGATGAGCACTAAGGGTCATGACAAGGGTTGAGTGAAAGGCACGAAAGAATGGAGAAAGATCCCAAAGCAAATGGAATTAGGAGAAGAAAAATTATCCAAGTGGAGTTTGACAAAGAGATGACTGAGTTAAAGGAAAGACTCAGTGTGATGAATATGTTGCTACAAGGAAAAGAGAATGAAGACTAGAATTTTCAAAGGACCCTAAAGAAAATGGTGTGGCATGTTAAACAACTATATGCTAGGAAGCTCATAAGAAAGATAAGTCACTTGTTGAGTGTTCATTCAAGAGATGAATAGCTCAGAGCAGCTATGTGTGAGGAGGAGGAAGTTCACTATTGTGAACTAGAGCAAGGAGTATTCCTTGGAGAAGATGAAGAGGAAAATATTGCACAAATACCCATCAAGAGTCTCAAGAACTATGTGGGAATTTCAGATTGGCATGAGGACCTGAAAGAGGAGGCACCAAATGGATATAGAGACCCTTATGATTTTAATATTAATGTTTTATGTATGATTGTAGGTCACACAAATGACAAAGAAGGACAACCATCTATAACTATCATAAAGATAGAGGGGAATGAAGGAATGATTTTTCAAAACAATAGAGAAAGACATAATTTAAAATATGTCATAAAAGAAGATGAGACAACACTATCTCATACAAGAAATCAAAGGGATATCCATACACAACAGGAGGAATTTATGGTGAAGAGAGTAGAAGAGGCTAGAAGGCCTCATGTTTTTAAAACTAATAAATTGCATGTGAATGCAAGATTTCCAATTTAGGAGCATGGACCAATTATTTGAAAGGGAGGAGAGAAGGAAGATTTGCTACAAGAAGACTAAAAGAAGAGGAATCATCAAAGGATAAATAGTCCTTAAGGATTTTTCTAGAACAAGAGAGCACATGAGTGGATCCTCAAAAGCAGAGGAAAGCATAAATAAGTTTGAGAAATCGGCCCTACAAACAAACGACAAGGGTTTTCATGATAACAAACATGAACAAGTTAGCTTGTAGACATGTTGAATGTGAAGGACAACCATAAAAAAATGTTATAAAAAGAAGTAAATATAAGGGACTACATTTCAAGAATAACCTCATAAAGGAAATATGAAAACATACAAATATTATGCTATTAGAATATGAAAAAGAATTGCAATTTATAAACGAAGAATATTGCATAAAGAATGCAGACAAGAAAAAAGAAGAGACAAAGATGCTTAAAGCATATGAATATTTTTGATATTTTTGAAGGAGAGAAAGTGGAAGATGAAACAAGTCTACCTCATGAAGATGACATTTTATTTCAATTCGAGCCAAGGAATATGGAGCAAAAGCTGATTTTGGAAAATAAAAAACATCCCGCAAGTAATGAATTTGCATATCATTTAGTGGAAAACAATGGAGGGACACAAAAGATCCACCTCCTAACCAAGAGTAAAGAAAATAATTGGTGTAATAGGTCTGTTTCACGTGTAGAAGATGAGAGTCTATCTTTCATAGAACAACCATGCGGAAGGTTGTCAATTTGTCTTTACATTTTTCAAATGTTGGGTGATGAATTGGCACTTGAAGACATGAAATTTTTGGAGGTACTGTTGTAAAAAAGTGTTGTTAATAGTTTGTTCTAGGAAGAGAATGAGCTATGCTACTCAAATTGAATAATTGTGGAAGTTGATGAAGCAAAAGACTAGGAAATGGCATAGTGAGTAGGAAGAGACAATCAGTGGAAGGACTTGATCGATTATAAGAGACTACATTAGCATAACAAGAGGAAGGCAACAAAAAATGAAATATAGGACCCTGGAGGGACAATGGAAGCAGAAGGACAACAACATGGATGGATGAATGGGTAGCAACAATGCAAAGACTCGGATCCATGAGGTTCAACAAAGTGAAGAAACATGACCACAAGGTCATAAAATTCTACCCAAGGAGTGAAAGATGCAGGAGCTTGAACCCTAGGCAATCTATTCTTTATTAGGCCAAAGGGGTTCATGGAATTTCCAAACGGGAAGAAATTACCCTCAAATGTAATTTGTATAAAATTAGGAATAAGGGAATTTTGATGTAGATACAAATGTCCAAATTCTAGAAAAATCTGGGTGGTTAGGTTGTTTTGATGAGCTGATATTTTCCCGAAATGGTCCTCTGTCAAAATAATAAGTGTTAAGCAGAAGTGTTAGGATGCTTTCTATGTTTGAAAGATACCTAATTTATGTGCTATAAAAAGAGACAATAAGATATTGTATATATGTATACAGATAGAGCATAAAAATAGCGGTAAAAAATATAGTGGAGAGAAAGATGTAGAGAAGAGGAAGGGCCATGGTGGAGGATGCCAATATGGTGTGATTAGGCCATAGAAATTTTTTAGATTAAAAATTGACTAATAAAAGGCATATTTCCAATACTCTGTCTTTGTTAATGTGAATGGAAATTTGGGTGTCTGATGCATGAAATTGCGTATGTGTGATTTTTGTGATAAAGAGAAAGAAAGGATTTACAATGGCTGGGTATTTTCAATGGCTAACGAAACGAGATCCCTATAAAGAGATGTGTGAATCCCTTTCGAAGGTTGAATTAGGGACGTTCGATATTGGCTTCCTGTGTTATAATTACTGGACTTAAATCGGTTGGAGCACACGAAGAGATCCACAAAGCTCCAGCAAGAAATCACTGGATTCTTGAAGGGAGCACGAAATTTGTTTTTAATTATGGGTGACCCGATAGTTTGCAGATGCCGAAGATGTAGTCCAAAATGAATCCTTACGTTGGGTTGCTGGGTTCTAAACATGGATGTGACGATAGAGAGACAACACCAAACTGTGGCCTAGGGATAGCTTGTGCCTAAAGCCACTGATGAAGGATTCTCGTCAATATACAAGGGAACCAAGCTCTTGTTCGTTGGGCTATGTTTCGCTGATGGGAGATCTGGAACATCATCGAAGACAGTAGTGTATTTTTCCTATGGCTTAAATACTTTGGTTCCATATCGTAATGTACAAGTAACCATCCCCTTCATATGGGATTGTGTGCCTCAGCCTGGTGAGTGACAAAGTGATTAGTGTTGGCAGTCAGAGTGCATGGTCTCGTTGCAAAGAGGAGAGAGGAACCTCATACAAAGGTTGAGCCTCCCCTCTCCCGTCCCCTCGCCTCCCCTCTTTTCTTATGACAGGGGCATCAATCCTGTCCGGCGAGACAAGTTAACTGTGCATGCCACTCCAACGTGAATGAGACCGCCAACTCGTGTAAGGAAGTCACTACCTGCGCACTTACAATCAGCGTAAGATTGTGAAGTTGTGCTATGAAATCGTTGAAGTGTGTGGCTAGAATACGAAGTCTGAAGTGGCAATTGGAATCACCGACCTTGTGTGAGTTGTGGCTAGATTACACGTTAGATCCGCACAGACTACTTAACCTTCAGCAAGAAATGCTTTTAGCTGAGTGAGTCGTTGGTTCGAAGCTTGAGGAGATGTGGCACGTCATGTTATAGTGTACTGTTGTAGAGGGCAGAGCCTATGGAAAGATGAGTGCATGCATATGTTTATGCTGGGTTGGTAGTTGAGTCGATAGACCTGGCAGTTTGAGTGCGTGGACCAGGCAGTGTGAGTTGAGTGCATGGACCTAGGAGTTATTGCATGGACCTTAGTGTGACATGTGGCATGGACCTAAAGCACGAGGAGATGTGGCTAGGAGCTGCACACAAATTCTCTAATAGTCCAAAGAGGTTTAGACTCGTCATTTTCACTGAATTCGAGATGATGGAAAACATAAACTTAATGACTTGGAAAAACTTTAAGCATCTCTAAGCACTCATCATGGAAATATTTTATGGGGCTAGTCTTAATGGAAAGAAGTGTTTTTTCTATAGCTAATGGAACACATGCATGACCCACAAATAATTTGGATGAGTTGAGTGAATGGAGTAAGAAGGATGGGGCTAGTCCTAATGGAGAGAAGTGTTTATTCTATAGGTAATGGAACAAAGCCATGACCCACAAATAATTTGGATGAGTTGAGTGAATGGAATAGAAGAGGTTAAATTTCTCATTATTATCTCATTTAACTTAATATCATCTTTGGTTGTGTATGCAAAAACAACTAAAATGTTGTGGGATAAGATCAACTTTCCATATAAATATACGCCTATGTTATGGGGGATATTATTTACAAACAAAATAGAAAAAAGAAAAAGTGTATCTCTATATCGGGGAGAATAAAAAAGATTTAGGATTAATTGACGAGATAAAATTACAAATGAATAAACAATTTTTATAATTATGTATTTTTTTTAATGATATTGAGCAGTTTGTTAGTAAAGCAACTTTATTTGAAAATTTGCAAGGTATTTTTCTTGGCTAAGGAGATGAAAAAGAAGGAAAAGAATTAGAAAGATTAAGATGGTGGGGCATTATTATAAAACAACAAGAAATGGCCAAAGAGGAAAGAAGGGAATCAAACACTTAGTACGTTTAATGATGGTGACATTTCTTCATCAAATAGAACTCCTTCCAAGTGAAGATGATTTACTTGAAAAAAACACATAGTCAAAATAAGCCATGTTTTTGCTTGGAAAACAATGGGAATTTCAACGCGATTTTCAAAAAATCCGATGGAAATTTTTGGAAATCTGAGTTACAGTTGTGAAACTTTGGGATTTAGGGTGCCCAAGGATTTTTGATGGTGTTGAATCCATTTCTACCATAAAAAAAAATGATTCAAGCACTCCTACAATCGAATTGATAGAAGAATTCATCATCAAATTCCAGCAAAATATTGGTCATCTGAGAAAAATGTGGCCTTGTTTGACAACGCTGCAAAAAAGCGGGTCATGTGGTAAGAGATTACTTCAAGAAGAAACCAAATAATAAATGATATTGTCAAACTAATGGTAAGAATCAATCTCATCAAGGTAATTCATCTTGCATGGTCTATAAGTTATCAAATAAGTTAGAAGATTTTTCCTTACCTTATGCTCTTTCATTTAATACTTCTTGCAAAGATGATTGGTGTATTTATTCAACTGCAAGTAGGTACATGTATCCTGATAAAAGTATGTTCATAGAGCTCAAAGGTAGCTTAGGAATTTCACTATTTTTGGTTGATAATTAATCTCACGAAGGTAAAGAAGTAGGAACTATTTCTATTTCGATTCCAAATGGAGGTACAACATACATAATGACTATTTTATATGTTCCTAGTCTTAAGAAGAGTCTACTTTCTATTAGTGTTATTGTTGATCAAAATATGGAAATCAAGTTTGATAAAGTAGTTGTAAAATCATTGATTGTAAAATTGGAAGAGTGATTTGCAAAGGAAATAAACATGGTGGATTGTATAGATTGTTGAAAATGGCAACAAGAAATGCTAAAAATAACATTACTATAAATAGTAGTTCGGGTACCAGTGTTGGACATAGCAACAAGAAATGAAAAATGGAAGGGATAAAAATAACATTGTTATAAATAGCATTTCAGGATGGATTCCAATTTTAGTTAGTCCTTGAACTAAAACTGAGAAGCAAAATTTGAATTTGATCTTAGAAACTATTTGAAAAATAATTAATTAATTAATTCATCTTGAGTTAATTAGTTAGAGAAAATCAAACATGAAGTCTATGCAGGGGACAGTGCAACAGTTCTCCAGTTGATTGAGAAATTTATCAATCTTAAAAGAGATAAGGATGAGTCGTAATAGTTGCTCAGTTTAACTGAGATTCAAGTATATTAGATTAGTGCAAACAGTTTGTTGAATTATTAGTGAGTTCAGTAGTTAACATGCTTGCGGTGCATGTAATTGCTGTCTCCCCACAATAAACTGATATTCTTCTCATAAAGAACCTCCATGCCAGTCAGTTCAGTTCAGAACCCAGTTGAGACAAAGGAAGGACAGTACCTTATCTTTGATATATACCTATAAAGAAATTCACTCCATGCAAAAGAATTATCCTCCCTTGCAGGGTTGTGCAGTATTTCTGAAGCCAGTGAGCAGTGTGAGTGAATTCACACCAAGTGGAAAGCACTGACCCCAGGAAAAAATTGCGCAAGGAAATAGGAGGCTTGGAGGGCAGAGAGAAATTGCAGAGCCTTTGACTGTCTATCGACAATTGATTTGATATGTGAGATAGCAAGATTAGCTTGTGAGCTGAATTCTTTTTGTAATACTGAACCATATTTCCACTTGTTGATAATACAAAGATTGGGGTTTTAGGTTGAGGCTTTCCCCGAGTTATTCTTCTTTGTTATGTGTGATTGATTTCTCATTCTCAGTTATATGTGTTCTAATTGATCTTGCTCATATTCGATTAAGCATCCGCAAAGTTTGTTGTAGAAGTAGATCTTATATTTTGCTTTAGTATATTGCATAATTTGTTGATCTACAGTGAGAATTTCTACATGGTATTGGAGCTAGCTGATCCATAGAGAAATTTCTACATGGTATCAGAGCAAAGGTTATTGGAGTTGTGAACAATATACTAAAGGAGATTTCGAAGTTTTGAGTTTTGGGTCGTGAGTTATCAAAGCATATCTGAAAATTTTTGTGCAAAATTTTCAGAAACAAATAGCAGATCTGGATTCCTTGCAGAAAAATACCCAAATTCAAAAAAAATCAATTGAATCGGAGTTCGGATGACGGAGATATCACTGATTTAAAATCATCTCTTTTTCTCGAAAATTTCGTGACGTCGGGACATATGAAACATATTGGTGTGCCAACCAAGAACTTGTATGCTCTTGAGGTTCAAGATGCATGAAAAGCCTTGAGAAGCAAGGCAAAGGTTAGAGACTTGGTGGTTGAGAGGGAGATTAAATTACCTCTCAACATGCAGCACCTGAAGAAGTCTCATACAATTGTGGAGGAGCCATAATTGGTGAAGTAGCTTCAGGAGGTTGTGGAGCAGCCACAACTGGAGAAGCCGAGAGGAGATCGAGTGGAGGCATCCACTCATGCAAAGACCTCAAGTAGGGGAAAATTTCAAGCCAAGTGGGCAAGGGATCACATGCATCCATACCTCCAGGTAGGAGGTGGGGCGATGTGAAGTGATAGTCCCAAGAGGGATGAAATAGGGACAGGATCGTTGAGGTACCCAACCTCTTTGATTAGACCTTGCTATGGGAGCCTCGATGAGGAGTAGCAGGACTGGCTGAGTGGGTAGAGGCAGATGCAGATGGAGCAGCAGAGAGAGCTACAGTTCACAAATCCCACGATAGTGCAGAGGTAGCAAGTTGGAACAATGTGAGAGGCACAGGAGTGTTGCACCATTGCAGGATGACACAGAGAGGTGTACAATGATGCGATATGCATAGAGTGTTGTAGCAGCTTAGAGGTCACAGAGGGAGCACTTGTCAGCGTCAGAGGGTGTTTCTAGCCCAACAGGGAGGTCAGTTGGGAGATTTTTGGTTTCTAGAGTTGCTAGAGCAATAACACTTGGGAGAAGTGTTGTATGCAGAAAATTCCAAAGGTTCAGGATCAAGTTCGAGTTGAATGCCTTTCTTGTTGAGAGGGAGTGTTGAAAATGGCAACAAGAAATGCTAAAAATAGCATTTCTATAAATAGCAGTTTGGGTATCAGTGTTGGACATAGCAACAAAGAATGAAAAATGGAAGTGCTAAAAATAACCTTGTTATAAATAGCATTTCGGGATGGATTCCAATTTTAGTTAGTCCCTGAACTAAAATTGAGAAGTAAAATTCGAATTTGATCTTAGCAGCTGTTTGAAAAATAATTAATTAATTCATCTTGAGTTAATTAGTTGGAGAAGTAAAACATGAAGTCTATGTGGGGACATGCAACAATTTCTCCATTGATTGAAGAATTTATCCATTAGTTAAAGAGATAAGAATGAGTTGTAATTAGTTAGCTTAGTTAACTAAGTCAAATCCAGCTAGATTAGTTCAAACAGTTTGTGAATTAATTGTGGGTTCAGTTAGTTAATGCTTGCATGCATGTAACTGCTGCTCTCAAGATAACTGAATATTCTCTCATAAATAACTCATGCATGTTAGTTCAGTCAGAGACCGAGTTGAGATCAAAGGAAGGGACAATGTACTATCAGTTGGAGGATTTTTCCTATAAAGGAAACTCATCCATGCATAAGGAATTATCTCCTTCAGGTTTGTGCAGTTATTTATGAGCCAAGTGAGCAGTGTGAGGTGGGAATTCACACAAGTGGAAGCACTAGACCTCAGGAAAATCTGCGCAAGGAAATAAGAGGCTTGGAGGGCATAGGAGAAGGTTGTGGGAGTCTTTGACTATCTATGAGTAGTATTGTTTGATTGCAGAGATAGCAGGATAGCTTGTGTGTTGATTCTTTTTGTAATACTGAACATATTTCCACTTGTATGATAATACAGAGATTGGGGTTTTAGGCTGAGGCTTTCTCCAGGTTATTATTTTGTGTTATGTGTGATTGATTTCTCATTCTCAGTTATATGTGTTCTAATTGATCTTGCTCATATTCGATTAAGATTCCGCAAAGTTTGTTGTAGAAGTAGATCTTATATTTTGCTTTAGTATATTCCATAATCTCTTGATCTATAGTGAGAATTTCTACATGGTATCGGAGCTAGCTGATCCATAGAGAAACATAGATTGTTTGTAGGTTTTGTTGATCAAAGATCATTAATACATCATGATTGAATACTTATGGAATTGTGGTATCGAAGGTTTGGCCATCTAAATCTAGACATCCTAAAGAAATTTCAAAATATGGTAAGAGGCATTCCCCAATTTGAGGTAACCAAAGGAAGTGCATGTGATTAACATGCCATCGAAAAGCATCAAAGGGATCATTTCCGTACAAATAACGGAACACATATAAGGAAACCTTTTGATCTTCTTCCTTCTGATATATTTGGACCTATGAACTCCTTTGTCATTGGATACTTCTAGTTTGTTACTTTTAGAGATGATTCTAGCAAAAAATATTGGATTTATCTTGTGAAGCATAAAAGTGAAGTGTTTGATAAGTTTTGTGAGTTCGAATTCTTTGTAGAATATCAAATAGGTCATATCATCAAAACATTAAAAAGTGATGATGGTAGAGAATACAAATCTAATGAGTTCATTTATTTTTGCAATCTATTTGGGATCAAGATGGATTTTAGTGTTCCTTATACTCCTTAGAAGAATGGCCTCGCTAAGAGAAAGAATAGAAAGAGTGTTCAAACAATAAGATGCATATTAGAACAATTTTGTATGCATCAACTACTTTGAGTTAACGCATGTCAATTTGTTGTATATATATAGAAAATGTGTCCTCATAAGTCATTGAGGTATGTTGCACTTAATGATGCTTTTTTAGGAACAAATCCTTATGTTGATCAGTTCAGAGTGTTTGGTTCACATGCATATACTTATATATCTTCTAATCAAAGAAAGAAAATAGGAGTTACCAGCGAAATAGGTGTGTTTGTTGTGTATAATTATTATTATGAATCATATAGAATGTGTGTATCTAATGAAAGAAGAACCATTTTATGTAGATATGTTATGTTTGATGAACCATTTTTAAAAAGGACATCTAACACTCTTAATATGGAAGTGCAACTTGAACCCATTGATGAAGATAATAATGATGTCATGGAAGATGACACGAAATAGGAACAATTAGATGAAGTGGGTGGTAGTGACCACCAATAACATCAAGGAGAAGCAAGGGAGAAACCTACGTGGGTAAGGAAGTTGGTAGAAGATTCAGGGATATGAAACTTGATGATATGTCTAAATTCACTCCTACTTGAAGGTCTACTCAAATCAAATTCCCAAAACAAAAATATGAATATAATTTTGTTGCTCTAATGAGAAACCTAGTTGATTATGAACTTGATACATTTGAAGAGGCTTCATGTTCTTATTAGTGGGATGAAACCATGCCAGAGGAATATGAATGTAACATGAAAAATGATGTGTGGAATTTAGTTCCACTACTGGAAGGAAATAAATTTATTGTTAGTAGATGGATATTCAAGCCCAAGCATAAAGTTCATGGGTATATTGAAAAGTATAAGACTAGTTTTGTTGCTAAAATTTTGAGTCAAAAACTTAACATAGATTATGATGATATTTCTGCACTTGTTACTCGATATACTAGCATTAGTTGTGTACTTTCCACGGTTTCTAGTTATAATTGGAATCTTCACCACATGGATGTAAAGATAGCCTTCCTAAATGGATTTTTGAAAGAAGAAGTCTACACATAAGTTTATAACGACCACAAGAGTTCGAAGTAGCTCATAAAAAGGATCTTGTGTGCGGGTTAAAGAAGGAATTTTATGGGGATGAGCACATAAAGATGATGGCCTCAAAAGTGGCAATGGAGGCATAAAAAATGTGAACCCAAGGAATTTTATGGGGGTGAGCACATAAAGAAGATGGCCTCAAAAGTGGCAATGGAGGCATCAAGAATGTGAACCCAAGGAATTTTATGGGGGTGAGCACATAAAGATGATGGCCTCAAAAGTGGCAATGGAGGAATCAAGAATATAAACCCACATGAACACATGCACGTTCCTAGAAATACGCACACATCCTGATGGTCTAGGCTCAATACCAAATCAACATCATACCTTATCTTTGATATCCAAGTAAACATTTTAATGTTTTTCTTTTCTAATTGGCAAAAACAACCAAAATAATATCCTAAACAAAACTATTCTATTGAATTGTAGAAAAATTAATAAATATAAAATGCATTTCTAACCCTACAAAGATATAAGCAAGAATGTTGAAAAATATCTACATGGCACTCAACCTAAATTTAAATGTTGTCAAATACCTAAATGGCACTCAACCTAAATTTCATATAATAATAAATTAAATATTTTGAAACTAAAAAAATGACAATAATTTAATTTCTAGAACAACTATACTTCTAATTTTTAACAATAAACCAGGTATTATATTTAAATTGAAAAATAATAACTATTATTATAACTTTAGTAATTTGAAAGATACTAATTTCATGACATCATATAAAGGTCTAACTACATTGGAATATTGATGACACTATCATGTGAGCACATAAATGGGACCATATATTATGCATACTAGTATAAGCACATTAAACATTCCATGTATTATAGTGTAATGAATAAAACATGAGGTATACATAGTTTGAAATCGAAGTGATCATTGAATTCAAAAAGATAATCATTCTTTTCTTTATGTTTTCGCTTTGAATTGACATGAACACTCAGGTTGTCTAAGGCATTATCATGCACTTTCTTATTATGTAGATTAGGACTAGGGCATTATCATGCACTTTCTTATTATGTAGATTAGGACCCCCTATTCACAATTTAGGGTTGATGATATACTAGTAATTTGATACATAATTGAAATTGGAATATATGGTCAGCATAATGTTTGTTTTGAAATTTAATTAAATTGTTTTTAAATTTTAATTTCGCAGTCAATTATGAGTATTGTTTTATAATTTTTAATGCATAGGTAATTATAGCCATTACTATATAGAGACCTAGTATAACAGGTTATATTCATAGTCACAAAGGTGAGTTGCCACGCAGACCGATGTGCGCTGACAATAAGCATTTATGTTAGCGACTTGAGTATCTAGTTGCGTGCACGTGAAGGCCAAAAAACAGATAGGGCGGCACTGTGGTTCAATGAGTTTCAGTAAAGTTCACGACGAAAATCCAAATGCCCAGAAACAACACAACTGTCACAACGCGATCGTTAACCCTTCAACAATCAAGGATACTGTTTGTAGAGACTTGCAATGTTGTCTTCATTTAAGTGATGGCCAAATGGATATCCATTTTTCATTTTCTTTAAATAACAAAGAAACAGTATTATTTCCGCATATATTCTGCCTGTGTGTATGGTGTATCAGCACTTCCAAATAAAAGTGCAAAAACCTTGTGGCTGTGGAGGTCTTCGCAGAGGATATTTTTATATATTTTTGCAAATCATATTTATTGGAATGTTTATTCTTTCTCGGATGATTGGATAATACATTAAAATTTATTTGATAAAAATTAATTTAGTATTATTTTTTATTTGTTAATCATAAAATAGTTATGGTTTTTTGAGAATTGTTATTGATAACATATACTATAACAAAGTTTATTTATGGATTAATTATCTTCGTAATAAAGTGGAGGTAATCTCTATTTAATTAAGGATTTTTTTACCATATTTTTTTAAAATGTACATATATTTAATTATTTTACATTAATACATAAAATTATTATTAAATTTTAAATTAAAAATAAATTATGTTAATTCTTATGATTTTATAATTTAGCAATATGACTATTGATTAAGTATTGGATGCTGATTATGAATTGGTGTCTATCTACTATTTTTATAAGTCATTTAATTCGATATTGGCTGAGCTAGGTATTTATTGAAGAAAAAATTGGCTAGAGAAATTAGAAATCCACTTTCACCAAAAGCTAAAATGAACTAGATTGTTTTTATTTTTATTGGAAGAAATGAAAACAAATAGAAACTTTAAGTCACATTCTTTATTAAAATATATAATTATATCAGCCTATTTTAATAAATAGTGAATTGTAATTATATATATATGTGTGTGTGTAGTGTGTGTGGTGTGAATGGAGGAAATCGTTACATCTCTCGCTCAAATTCAATTTCTTATGGTAAGTTAAATTAAATGAATATATTTTTATAATATTTAGTCAAAATCACAATATATATATTATTTAAGAGTTTCAAATTTAAAAAATATACGAAAAATATCAAATCTTATATTGTTTAATTAAAAAAAATTCAAAAATATCAATCCAAAATTAATCTAAAAATACCAGTAAATTATTAAATATGAATAATTAAAAAATATTACATTAAATTATACTCTCATTTATTATTTTAAAAAATTGCATTTTTATGAATTTAACTAAAATTAGTTAAAAAGTTAGATAGATTAATTATATCTCTAAGATTTATTTACTAATATTTCATGGTTTTCCTTGCAGAAGGTGAAGATAGAGGATAGGTGATGGCTAGTGGATGCCATTGATTTGTAATTTGATAGAACCTTGATCTAGTTATGACACCTAGAAGATGCATGAGACTCACTTAGGTAGCTTAATGATGAGGGTAGGGGTAAGGTGTCCACCCTTACCTTTGGATGACTATTTGTATGAGCCATGAAATCCTTTTCTAGAGAACTATCTACCCTTACCCTTGCTATGATCATTGCCATTCATAAGATTTGTAGGAGAAAGGAAATGAAGAAAAATAGTGAATATACACTTTGGACAAGGAATCTAAACACAGAAATGGCAAGGGGATGGCACCATTATTGTAGAAAGTTTATTTGTTGGGTGATAAGCAAGCTAGGAAAAGTTATATTTATCTATAGTCTCTATCAATTGCCCCACTAGCTCATTAGTGGATTTATTTTGAAGCATGTAGTAAGGAGAGAAATCGTTACCAAAGGGGCATAGGGGTTGAACAAGATTATAATTTTTTACAAATCGGTGCTCAAGGTGCTCACCACTCATCAAGGTTGTAGATTTTGTTCCCCTCCTTTTCTAGAGGCAGTATCTTCACACACAAGTGGCTTTGTGTGTTTTGATTCAAGAATTTTTGGTGATGTCTAACCACTTGTGGTATACCATGTTGAGAGGTGAGGGACAAAGTTGATGGGGCAACAAGAATTGGGGCCACAACTAGGTGGGCCACCCCTCTTCATCCACACCTCGCCAAATCCATGAGAGTAGCAAGTTTTGCCAGGGTAGTGGAACAACAATACCATGACCTAGTCTCAGAGGAGGGAGAGCAACTAATGGCATATGTGTAAAATAAAATAAAACACAAATCAATGGTTTATTTGATATCATATTTTAACTAAAATAGAAGGTTTGTTATCAAATTACCTTCACTTGTGAACTCTAGATACAACATTTCATAGGGTTGTTGAAATGTTCTAAACAACAAAGGTCATTGAAGGCTAGAGAGAGGGCTCAAGCTCTCCATTATGATATTTAACATGCATTTACGAATCTTCCAAGGAAAAATTGGAATAATGAGGGGCATATGGAATCTGTTTCAAAGTTTAAAATCGATTTCAAAAGGAGAACAAAAGGTGAACCAAGTAAAATCATATAGGGAAACTCTTGACAACCCCATAATCTTGGATGAGGACGACCAACCCATGGACCCATTGATATCCCAAGTTTCACTTGCTACTACCGAAAAAATGAAATCAAGGTAGCAACCCAACAATAACTATTATATATTTAAACAAAGCATTAATTATAAGTTATTAACCAGACATAAAACTTTTATAGAAATTTTCTTTAATATCATATTTTTTTAATTGAGACCAACGTTTCCAATCTCATAGCAATGAAACTTAGAGCTAAAGAGTAGTTAATTTTCCTAAATAATCAAATTTCCCAACAAAAAAAAAAAAAACCATATTTTTTATTTAAAACATTTTATTTTTAAATTAAAAAAAATTAGCTTTTATAATTTATTGAAATATATTTTTATAACATATCAGTGTACTATATATATATATTTAATTTTAATTCAAGCTATCCGTATTTAGCACATCCTTAAGGTGTATATATTTTTTTAAATTTTAAATCTTATACCACTATTTTACACTTAAATACATACACCCTAACAATGTAAAAAAAAAACAAATTAAAAAAAATCATTTCGGGTTGATTTTATAACACTTTTATTTTAACCCGTTACTGAATATGATACATTTTTTGTCATCAAATTCTAATTTCAATATTAAAAATTAAATTAAAAATAATATTTTAAATTTGATTTTATATTAAAATTTTAATCATTATAATGGTTTTACATAATAGATATAGTTTACTCTCACATTTAAAAAAAATTAAAGTAGTTGAAAGTGATTAGATAAAATTCATTGGCTTGTTTTAGATAGGAACAAAGTAGGCTAGAAAAACCTCCTCCAAATACAGTTTGGATTTTCAAAATTATTTTTAAAAAATAATTGAAATTTCTTAGATTGTTAAATTTTTAATTGTTTATTTTAAAGAGAAATAAACTAAATAAATAAGACCGGCTGCGTAGCAGCTAGTCCCTGCAACGTGGATCGGTTGAAAAGCAGTCTGGTTGAGCCTAGAGCTGCCTAACAGTCCATAGGATTGTTCCGCATGGCCATCAGATCGCTCAGCTCAGCTCAGCGTAAAGCAAATGTTACATCGTGGAGGGAAGTACTGCAATTGTGAGCTGTCGGTGGGTTTTCCAGGGTCTACTTCTGGACTGGACTGCGAAGAGAAGAATTGTATAGGTTGGGGATTGTCAAAATTATAGGTCTCCCAGCAGGGGAGGTTCGTGTCCAGATACTGAGATTAATTCAGTGGGTATAGAGCCCCGCACGTAGCACACCTCATTGAGCCCACCATAGCCATTACCCAACGGGGAAATCCAACCCTCCGATAGTACTTCAGCCCCAGAGGGGTCAGTCACAGCCCGATCAGCCTATAGCCAAGCAAAATTTGAACTTGACATATCTATAAAGGGTCCCAGAAAGCCCTTTCTTTTTCTAGGCATGATAGTGAAAACTAACAATCAGGGCTATTTGGAGATCATAGCTCCATTAAAAATGATCAATAAGAAAATAGATCGTATCAGAAACGATCGAAAAGTAGTAGTTGTAGAACAGGATCAACTGTAAGAGTTGCAGATAGTTCATATCCACCAAGACCCAAATCATGAAAAATAAAAGGTTTGATAGAACATGCAACAGATCATCTAATTTGGTCCAGCTGCATGTTCAGAAAGCACTTAGAAGCACCCGAATGGTTGTTTACTAAACACAAAATAAAAAAAAAATAAACATACGCAATGAAGATTTATGTTTTGCCACACATTTATTTGAGAAATAAGGGATTTATGGTTTAGCTATCCATATGTGGTACGCCGCAGATAAGAGATGCTTTTGCCGGCTAATTATTAGAAGCCATTACTCCATATAAGTGTTTGGCTTGTTAAATGTATTCAGGTTGTGTTACGAGGTCCTTTAGTTATGAAAATGATTTTGATATATTCCCATTGCCGGGTTCAACTCGTTTGCTAGTCTACGTCAATGGCGTACTATAAATTACAAATTCAGTGACAGAATAGTTTTTCATTAACCTCGGTGTGTTCTTTAGCAATTAAAATTGTTTGCAGAGCCACTGTTTTGGAAATTCTTCGACTCATGACACTTTCCGTAGGCAAAGAAAACTAATAACATAAAACTCATTTTTGAACCTTTACGCATCATTTGATTTACTTAGTCTCTTACATGGATTGGCACTGAATTGTGACAATAGTTTTGACATTCATTTCATGGCAGGTGTCTTTCACATACCTTGGCATGCAACTTTGGTTGGACATTGATTTGCTGAGTGTTGTAGACGCCTGAATCTGAATATTTAAATTATAGGTCAGATATTAAAGTCAACGATAAAATCTAAATAAGTTGTGCTTCGAAGTATCATTAGGTAATGTAAGAAAATCTTCCCGATTAAATTTTAAAGATAAAGATATAGTCAAGATAATAGCCAATAGAAGGTATTTAAATTTTAAATTCCTAACGTTGAAGACATATGTGAAGAATGTTAACCGAACCATGAACACTCCGTGGCGGTCATTCAAACAAACCACATGCATGCATTACACGTGCCCGTCTGGAGTATTGGTGTACGTATCCACCCCGAAGAGCGCTATAGCCCGCGGAAGGTAGACTTGTTGCTGGTTAATCGAGCCTTTGCCTCACATTCAGAGAATACTTACGATTCGTCAGCCTTTCAGTAATAGCCTGTTGTTGTTATCGAACTCCTCCATTTCGCAACCTGGACAGAAGTTCCTTCAGGTAACTCGTTACCCATCTACGACTCGAGTATTTCAACTCCGTCGCGCCCAGGTCTTCCCACCGGACCCTTTTACAGCGGGCCTTTTCGGCGATCAGATCGATCTCCAGTTTGAGGTCGGAGGAGAAGATTTTGGTTGCAGAATCTACTGCTAGGTTCATGTTGTGCTTGCTTTCGACCAGGTCGCTCCAGAAATCAATTCTGCGGGCGGTTTTGGCTGCCCAGGAAGGGGTCTGAATTGTGAACCGGGTCAGAACCTTGGTGGCCGTGGGAAGGTGTTTCTGGTGAAATTGGGTACAAGTCGGCTTTAGCGGGGATGAGTCTCTTCGCTGAGAATTGCCTCGGAATTAGCAGCCTGAAGTAGTCCAAGGAATCCTGGCAAAGTCGACATTCCTGAAGCAAGTTTGGTGCAGACCCGGAGGCAGGGTTACGAAGTAAATGGAAGGTGTCCACAGGTCTTTGGAACTAGGCGCAACATCCTGTAGCAGATATAGTTTTGAGGATATTCATACTTAGTTTTCTGATCAGAATCTACAAGAATACTTGCTGTGCTCAGGTGGAATCAGAGCCTTCGGAGACATTGCCAATCTCGTGGAAGATCTGGACGCTAAATGCATTATCAGCAAAGTTTGGGTTAGAAAGTATGTTGCTTGATGTTATTAACTTATTTCTTCTGTTCGGTTCTTGTTTCGGGGATTTTTCTCTGTTTGGTGCTCTCTGCCATAAACATCCTATCCTAAACTTGTGGACTGCCGATTGTTTCAGGAGGCCTAGAACAAACTTTGGGGTCAATGCTAACAAGGGAGCCAGTTCTAGCACTCAAGTAAGTTTAATAAGAGACAGTTAAGCAACTTGAAAGATTGTTTTCTAGTAGTAATGTCAAACAGAGCCCAGAGTTTTCTAAACGACAACCTTCATGAGAATTGAAATAGCAACCTCTGTGGTGATCGGCTTTTTTTTCCTGCTCTTCGTGTCGAGTATTCTATTTTTGAGAACGTCTAGTTTGCGACATATGTATTAGATCTTCAAAAATTGATTATACACAACCTTGAAGGGCTTGCGCGATCGCTGGAAGGTAAGTTTCAAATGTTTTTGAATTTGCATGACAATTTTCTTTTCCGGATCCGAAGTCTTTTATTCTTACAACCATCTTTATTGTGTTGGTTAATGGCTGAACTCTGATATCATGATACCATGTTAAAGATTGTAGAGGTGAAAGACAGAAAGATAATTTAAAATAAAAATGAAACGAACTCACTATTCTCATTAATCAGTAACAGGAGAATTCAACATTAAATCACTGAATTAGAACTAATTATGATAGTTGGAATTATTTTTTAAACATTTAAGCAAAAGGGCAGAAATTAAGCTGGGAATCGAGAGTTTAATTCTGATTCACAGTATAAAAATTATGAGAAACTTGGATATATTGTAGATATATTTTACTCAGAAGTTTTTTTAATGCAACAGTACCGCTAGGGTCAATCTGCCTATGGTAAAAGGAGAGATATCTTTGATGGGCCTTTCCTTTCTTTTATAGTAAGTCTGTTGCATCATTTTTTTTGTTGGTTAGTTGATTTGAAAACATTTTGAAATTTTTATAAATAATCAATAATATTTTGTGGGGAGCATCTTTTCGTTTTGATTCCAGCAATTCCATGACCAGGGTATTGTTGTCAGGGGAGAACAAAAAGCATGGGGCGGGATAGTCTGGGGAAACAAACAGAGCTGTGCTATTAAAATTAATGCTCAACACGCCACTGCTACTCAGAGGGGCATTGCCATTTCAAGCCAGCTGAAAGCAAGGAAACAAACAGTACGAAATCAAAATCATTGTAAAAAATCAAAATCATTGTAAATGTACAATAGCATTTCATACATAGATATTTTCTAAATTGCTTATATATTCACAAACTAGATTAGGCCAAAGAGCTTTCAGTACTTCTAATAATTATCAGGCCATACGCGTTTTTATTTCCTAGAAACATAGCGGACAATGGTCTAAATCATCGTGACCGTTTATCTGTCATATAAGTCTTTGAAATTGTTTATTACAAATGGTGTTTTCTCTGAGTACCTTGCATATCGGTTGATTGCATATCGGCTGAAGGCATAGCTACGCCTGCAGCAAGAACCTCTGTTGCCGCTGCTGTTGCTGGGCTAACTGGAAGGGAATCCGCCTATTGCTTGGACCTGCTGTGTTGGTGTTCTATTGGAGCTGGCAGGATCAGGTGCACTTCGCCTTCACTCTTCAGAAGCCAGAGAAGCCAGCTCTTAAATACTAAGTTCAACCGAACATGAACATGCAGACACTGAATCAGAACATGAAGACACCGAATCAACATGCAGACACCAAAGCATGCAACATGCAGTAACCGATGGCAACAAGTGGCAACTTCAGCTACTTATAAACTAGTTCTAGTTCAATGATATACTTTAACATTAAATGTTAGCAAATTAACGCTAAGGCAAAGATAGCATTACTTCGTGAAGGTGTCAAGTTCGTCTAACTACTTGTACTTCTCCCAACTTTGTCCTAACTTTTTACCCTGTATACCTCGTTTTGAGGACAAATAAGAAGGAGATTGCGTTGATTGGTTAAAAACATAAAATATTGTATTAGTTGATATGTGCTTTCCAGAAACTTTACTTTAAGCTCCAATTAATATATCGATTATCATGTCAAACTAATGCGACCGACCAAAATCGATTACTATAGTCCCTGCGAGCTCAAAGAGGCAGGGACTAATAAAGATAAAATTGTTTTAAAATAATTGAAACTTATTAGATAATTAAGATTTTTTTTAGGAGAGAAACAAAGTAGATTAAAAAAATATCTTGTGTTAGTTTGAATTCCCGAAATCGCATTTAACTATGATATAAAGAGGTTGGAAATTGAATTATCACTTACCCAATCTTCCAAGGGAATTAAGATGGGTGGGATGGAACTTAGTCAAACCCAAGTATCTTAGAGGGTGACTTGTAGGCATCAATATTTCAACATTAATTTAAGGATAAGAAAAAAGGATCCTGAACTCCGTAAATGTGCATATGGCGAATAAATTTTAGGATCTTTTACTTGAACTTCAGTGCAAGCAAAAAGGAATTAGTAAGGAATTGGTTTTTAAAAATAGTAAGAATTGACTTTAAACTAATTATTCAATAATAAATAATTGTAAATT
>APFE030743642.1:8738-19598 GCA_000404065.3 Pinus taeda
CTTTACATACAGAGCGTATAAGTACGCAGATACCTTGAACAAAAGGTGTGGGCCCGCAGGAAAAAGTAAGAGAAAGTGCGGAACCAGAGTTACATTGCTTTTTTGATGTCTTCCTCTCTTTTCTCAAGCTTGTTTTGAAGAGCTAAGTTTTAAGACTTCCTTAGGAAGCTAGTATAGGTAATGATAAGCCTACACCGACTGCAAATAATCAAGGTGACGATATTTTTGTGTAGCAGATTGCCCCCCAAAGTGCGAAGTCCTTAGTATATGAGGATTTTTCATTTATCATATAGGAAGAGTGAAGTGCTTTATCATTTCGAGGATCATGTTGCGGAGAGCCCGGTTGGAACCTGTAAAAACATTCAATGCAAAATATATAGATGAGATCATATCATCGCTGAGGTAGGAATTCCAATACTCAGATAAAAACTGACTAAGAGACTGAAAACTGACTAGAAGACTAACTACTGCTCTGATATAGGAATGATCTCGTAACACATAATAAGTACAGACACATGTGGACACAGTATGGACGCAGCCATCTGTTTATGAATAGTCCATAATATAATGAATACAAAATTCCTCACAACCTGGATGGTGGAAACTAGATCCAGGGTCTTCATTTCTACATCCCGAAACAGTACGATTCTATACATGCGATTGAATGTGTCGAAGTCGAACATGGTAGAAACCGCTTGATTACTAGTCAATGATGTAAATTGTTAACAAGCGTGAGAGAAACCACCAATAATGACAATGGCTCTCAAAGTACTCAGCACAATCCATGAAATATGATAAGATGTATTGATGTCAAACATGCTATGGAATCCTTTGATCAAAAATCGATGATGTAAACTGTCATCAAAGGCGAGAAACCTGCCATTGAGGCATGCATATCTCAAGGTACTGATGATTCCTAGATCATATTTCTAGATAATGAGTCGGAGTCGATAGAAAGAGATCCGTCGTAAGCAAGCTCACGACATGAAATCATAGATCAAGTTGAAGAAATTTAGTTTCAAGGACTGACTCAGGATGGTCAAGATGGATGATAGACATTTTGCAGATGAGTGGCTTATTTGCACTGAGCTCTTGAACACATAACGACACGACAGATGGTTTGGTGATGATTGACCCAAAGTTAATACCTAGAAACTGGCTGAAGACTTTCAATATGGTTCAATCAACTGTTAGGTAAAGGATTTCCCAACCCAGGTGAATGAAAGTGTCGTGTTGAAGAGTGGTTATAAAGTATGACAAACAGACTAACTTTTCTCTATTTTCCCCCACCATTTCTGGCAAGTACCTCTTTAGTTTTTACAAGCTTGAGGAGGATAACATATGCTTGATTATAAGCTCACCCTTCGGGTGAGTCCAACTTAGTTTAAATGAAAACCCTAAGAAGGAGTGGTGCGTTCCTGTTTGTAATAGAACAGGTCCTTTACTGTCGAATTTTAACGAGTCCAGTATAGGAGAAACTCGGCGATTTTCATTTTTAGAGAGTCTGAAAAAACTAAAGAAGACTCCAGGGTTTGACTTTTTCATAAATTTGTGTCTCTCAAGCCCGAAAAAGTATAAAATAATACTTGAGAGAACCGCTTGATCTTTTACGACCAAAGAGTACTTTTCATTATTAGTGCCTTTGATCCGAAAAAGTAAAAAAGCGACCAAGGACACGTCGTTTTATAACCAATATCGAATTTGAAATGACAAAAATCAGGCGATATTTTTATGTTTTTACGGTCGAAAAAGAGTTGTAAATCGACCGTCTTTTGATTCCGTTTTAACGAGTTTAAAAGAGAAACTCGGCAATCTTTTCATGTTTTAGGAGTCAGAAAAGGGCTTTAAAGATGACTCTGGTTAAAAATGATCGATTTCTCCTGAATAATCCTGTTATCTTGCAAAAAAACACGAACATTACTCATACCTACTTAAAAGAGATAAAAATGTCGAAATAATACCTTTTTAAAGTGAAACATAAACAAATTTAAAATTTATTTACCCAAAAAAATTATAAAAATGGGTTTTTACAATTCATTTTTACCATTTGTGATTTGGGTGAAGAAATAGTGCTTTTGCTCTGAAAACTTCCCAAGAGGATTGCGGAGAATCCAACCGTTGGAATCGGCCGCCGTCTTCACCAGGTAATCCACATCATCCTCCTCTTGTTTTTCATCCGTTTAGTTTTTCATTTTAGTCATTTATTTGGTTTTTCAGGAGGGTTTTTGGGCGAAAAACTCACGCTCGGGGTACGCAAGCCCACCACTGTGAACCTGCGGACCCCGACTTTTTCTCCATTGGGAAAAAGGTCGGGGTCCGCACCTTCCCTTTGGACAAAGTGCGGTCCCACGCACTATGTCTAAAGGAAGGGTGCGTACCCCGGCGCAAGGGTTTTCAACCAAAAATTCTCAAAATTGGACCAAAGAAAAACTTTTCTAACATGCTAATTGATCTTTTGGCTTGATGTAGGGAGTACATCATGCTAGATTGGAGAGAACGCGAGCACGAGGATGTGGATGCAAGCACATGGAATCATCAACCTTCGCTTGATGCTTTGAGGGCGTGCAGACTGTACAAATACTGGGCCATTCCTAGCATGAGGGCTCAGGTGGACTTCTTGCAGTGGATGGTTGATAGGTGAAACATCCAGGACCAGTGCTTCTTGATTGGTGGCCACCAGCTCGAGATTGATCTGGCGGACATATATTTTTTGACCGGTTTGCCTAAGAGAGGCATTGCCTTGACCCTGTTCGGGGCTAGGGCGGGTGGCCAGTCCGTCGATAACCTTCGACTAGAGTACTGCAACAGGCAGTCTCGAGACAAAGGGATAGACATAAAGTACTTAACCCTTCCTGAACTGAAAGTAATTGCATTCACTGTTACTCGACTTTGCGGGGCTGCCGCTTTACACATTGCCACTGGATCCCAGATGCGTATGGCGGTCAATTGCTTTTAGGGCACCGTTTTCAACTGGTGCGATGCCGTGTTGGCCAACGTGAAGGGCCAATTGACCAGGGCCAAGAACGGACGGCTAAATACTTTTGGTTATGGTGCTATATTCGTCAGCTTTGGCCTAGAGAGGATTCCTATGCTCATCCCACAACACCTCACAGTTGTAGCTGGGCATCCCCGAGAGCCCAGACTGATGCGATGGGTTGCATTCATGGCCTGTCATCCTAACGAGGGGACCGAGGTCATCCGGTTGAAACCTGAGTTCTTCCAGTGGTTGGAACATCAGGTCTTTTCTATTCAGGATTTCCATATACTGGGATTGACTTTTCTGGAGACCCAGACATGGCTCTTCCTCCAGGAGAGCAGTGGGATGACTCAGGTAATCATTTTCAACACTTTCCTAATGTTGATTTTTATTATTTTTTATATCGTCTCAAAACTGATAGTAATAATTTTTAAAATGCAGATGTGGGTCCACAACGACTAGCCGCTCTCCGGCCTTTCGAGAGAAAGCAACCACTTGCGCTAGCTCCATCCCCACAGGATGAATCAGCAGAGACCTTGGCTGAGTTGGAGAGTCACCTAGAGCGCTTGACAGGGGACATTCCCGAGACGAGCATAGACGACATCCCTCGTCGGCTTCAGCGCTATGTGATTGGAATCCCAGGACCTTTTAGGAGGTTCCTTTGTAAGGTGGCCCATGCAGTGGTTTCGTATCAAGATCATCACCAGTGATGGGATGATCGCTTATGTAGTCACATGTGACATTTTGCTTTTTGTACTTATCATTTTTGCTAATCATAAGGTGTTTTTCAACCTATGATCGAAGACGATGTATTTTTTGACACACTCCTATATATATATGATACCGTTATTACTGGCTTGTCTTGTTAAACATGTTTATGGAATGTTTTTAAATTTAGCTGTATGATTATCGCACATGTCTACTTAACACTTGAGAAGAAATTGCATCTGCTAATGTATTTAAAGACCTTGGAATATGCTGATATTAATTGTAATCAAATTCACATTCCAAGAGACGCACTCTTAAAAATAATCTTAATAAAACTGGATTTCTAATGGCGTATACTCTATTAAGCTGTAATACAATGAGTTCAGAATCCAACCTTACTATCAAACTCCGAATCCCAAATGATATTCAGATAATAACTCTACCACTACACTATGCTCTGCAATGTTGTTTGTTGTTTGACCGAGGCTTACCCCATGCATAGATACCAACTCGTCAGAGGGCGAATAGATAACCCAAGCTGCGGAAGAAATATTCCGTGTACTACGACAAGCGCCATCAGCGTAACCAATATATGTTTGAAGAGGCATTGACATCTGCGACATCAAACGTAAAACCAAGATAAGCAGGAATAACGATGGAAAACTCAATCTCTAGGCTAAGCACACTTTAATCTAAAACACACTAGCTAAAAGAAAAACTAACTCAACTAACAAATCTTCACACTCGATTTAAGCATAATATCTCTTCAGGTAAAGACCATTTCTGGGTTTACCTAAAGAGACCCTGTCAGAGTCTACCAATTCATATGCCCCTTTCACTAGCTTTCGCTTGACAACAAAAGGACCATGCCACATAGGCACGAATTTTCCAGTATCCAATCTATCATTCGCTTGATCGTACAAAAGGACTAAATCTCCTGCCGAAAAATTTCGAGGGGTTACATTTCGATCATACTGAGCCTTAATACGTTTGGCATGAGATTCGATCGCTAATGCAGCATCGCGGCAATTCTCATCTAACTGAGCTAAGTATAATAAATGTATTTCCCCTTTGGAAGTATCTGGAAGTAATTCGATGGCCATTCGCAATGACGAGATTTCGCATTCAATAGGTAGCACGACTTCCAAACCATAAACTAGTTGGAAAGGAGTGAACCCTGTTGATGTTTTGACTGAGGTTCGGTATGCCCATAGCGCTGAGAATAACATGTTGTTCCAGTTCGGCCGATGAATCCCAATGATCCGTCTGATCATGATGACTAATACTTTGTTGATGGCTTCAACCAGACCATTAGCTTGTGGATAATAAGGAGTTGAACTATCGTGACACAAGCCAAGCTGGTCTGTAAGTTCTGTCATCATAACATTTCCAAAATGACGCTCATGGTCAGTGATAATCGCTTGTGGAACACCAAACCTAGCAATTATATGATTGAATACGAAAATTGCATTTGTTTTGCCGTCTGCCTCAAATGTAGGCATTGCCTCGGCCCACTTAGTAAAATAATCTACCGCAAGGATAATGTACGCATGCCCCCTGGCCGAGTGAGGGTTACATGTAATATAATAAATACCCCATTTGGCAAAAGGACCAACGGAAATTATAGGGTGAAGAGGAGCAGGTGGAGCGTGCATCTTTCGATCAAAAATTTGACAATTGTGGCATTTTTGCACCACAGTAATATAGTCTTTAAACAAAGATAGCCAGAAATAGCCAGCGCGCAATATCTTTTGGGCAGTGGCATACCCAGACATATGACCACCACATGCTCCAGAGTGACAGTCATTTAATACCCTCTCGGCTTCCTCATGAGTGAGACAACGTCGAAAAATAGAGTCTGCCCCCAGGCAATAAAGAGTATCTCCAATAATTTTGAATTGCTCGGATTGGAATCGAACTTTTCGACGGTCATATCGTGAAAGATCGGGCCGAAAGGTTGGGGTTTGGAGGTAAGTGATGATATCTCCATACCACGAATCTAAATGGCTGATCAGAAACAAGGATTCGTCCGCAATTAGCTCCTCCGCCACAGTTTCAGAACCAACACAGGAAAAGTCACACATAAGTTCCGTGAAAACTAAAGATTTCTTTGACTTGGATTTTTCAAATTCCAAATCAAACTCCTGCAAGATGACAATCCATTTGGAGTACTTGCCCCCCAGCAATTGTTTGGTCAAAATATAGATCATGGGTTTGCAATCAGAAATGACTGTAGTTTGTGTAACAAAATGTAATGACGAAATCTTGGACAGCTTGAACAGCTGAGGCATTTCTCCACATGTGAATATTTTAACTCAGTGGGATTCAACGTGTGACTAAGGTAATATATCACATGTTCCATACCGAATTCATCTTCCTAAACTAATACCATCCTAATGGTGGAATAGGAAGCGGTGAGATACAAGTAGTAATCCTGATTGTAGTTGGGAGGATGGAATAGCGGTGCATGGGTCAACGCATGTTTTAACGCATAAAAATATTTCTGAGCTATCTCATCCCAAAATAATGAAGCACTTTGTTTCAACAACCGGGTAAAACCCTTTGTTATCTCGGCGTAGTTAGGGATAAATCGACGTAAAAAGTTTTCTTTCCCTTACAAACTTTGGAGCTGAGGGAGACTCGAAGGAAGAGGCAATTTGACGATAGCTTTGACCTTCGAAGGATCGACACGAATGCCGGATTTTGAAACTACAAATCCCAGTAACCGACCCGTTTCGATGCAAATCACGCACTTGTGGGGATTCAACCGAATTCAATAATTCCTACACCTCATGAAGATTGCTCATAAATGGACAAGGTGATCAGCTCTATGTAAAGAATGAGTAGGCAAGTCATCGAGATAAGGTTGCATAATGTGTTTTATATCATGAAATGCGTAAGACATAGCCCTTTGAAAAGTTGCGTCGGCGTTCTTAAGGCCAAAAGGTAATTAGCAATAAGAAAATGTCCCCCATGGACAAATGAATTCCGTTTTTGGTTGATCGGCAGGGAGAATATTGATTTGATTGTAGCCCGAAAAACCATCCATAAAGGAGAAAATTTCACTGCCAGCACAATCATCAATAATTTGATCGATATAGGGTGTAGGATAATTGTCTTTTGGACATGCTCGATTAATATCCTTATAGTCGATACAGATTCTTATTGTCCTTTGCTTTTTATTCACGGGAACAATATTCGATACCCAATCTGTTAACGGGATCAGATAAATGAACCCTTCTTTCAACAGTTTTTCAACTTCTGCTTTAATCGCAACAGCTTTTCGAGGGTGAATTTGACACAAACGTTGCCGAACGGGTTTAGTGTCCGGGTAGGTTTTAATTTCATGAAGTACGATTGCTGGATCGATTCCTGGCATTTCCTCATAGGACCAGACAAACATGTTGCAGAATTCTTGAAATAGGGCCTTGTATGTTTTGATTTCATCGTCTGTACAAGAGGCACCTATATGAACGTTTTCAATTATTCCAGGCTTAACTGAAATGTCGAGGGGAATGGTTTTAGAAATATTTCCCAAATTTATCTCAGAGTCAGGATGTTTCATTGGATTTTGAGCGTCCTTAACATATTCAGCTGTAAAGATTGATGAAAATTTGTTTTCAAAACGATCGCTCTCGGGTAAGAATGAAGATCTGTGATGTAGATCTTCCCATGGTAACTGATCAACACATAGGATTTCACAAATTTTCTCATCTGATTGAATAAGTTCGGAAAACATTTCTAGTTCTGAGGTTGATGTTGAAAATGAGTCTTCATGGACTTCGTTCATTAAGTCGGTTTTGGTTGATATTGGGTCGGAAAATGACTGCACAGTTTGATATGAAAATTCATACAGACTCAAAGGCATAAGAGTACCAAATGAGTCTAACTCAGTTTCAGAAGGAATGATCCAAGGATCATCATTAACGATGGTTCCTGATGAAATCATATGAATTGTTGCAGCAGAAGACGATGCGTTGATAGAAGGGAAAGGAAAAGTGCCCAGTAAACTGAAATCTTTAACTAACCCTTCACGAACATCCCTATAAGGGATCCTCGCTTTGCCAACATGCTGAATACTTTCAGCAGAGGCTGGGTCAGATGAAAAGTATGACAACTGGTCAATAGTTATGATCTTTCCATTATGAGGGAACTTGATGAGCAGAAAGACCGATGAGACAACAATTGTCATAGCGTAAGACCAACTACGACCCAAGAGAAGGTTGTAATCTAGAGGGGCATCAACCACCTCCACATCTAGATTAACGGTTTTGCCTTCAACCCCTATAGGTAGATCCTATAAAATGCCGAACGGATGAAACCCACGGCCATCAAAGGCCTTAAGAATTTTCGGGGATTGATTGAGTGAAGGAGAACCAAGCGATCTCCAACACTGTATTGACATAATGCACGTGGAAGCTCCCTCGTCAATCAGAGTCCTATGAACAGGTCTGTTTTTGACTATCACTGGAATTTGGACAACCATTTGATGGGGGAGACGCGGTGCACTATTTTCTAGATCAAAGATTACTAGGTTCGGGTCCTGAATGTCAACAGCTCCTATAGCCGACAAAAGTAATTTGCGCTGTGCTGGACATGATTGTAGCACTTCCAAAGCCGACATTCCTGAGGGTGAAACAACTAAATCGTCAACAATGTTGTAATTTTGAGCTGATCTCGCATGTGGATTGAAAGCAGACCTCCGAAGTACACCCTTAGTGGGTGGTTTGATTACTATGTCCGGGTTAGGTTTCTCGATCTGTAGCGGATCAGAACCGGGAGTTGAGGTTGATGGGTTGAACTGAGAAGATTATGCTTCTTTTCCATCAACAGGACTTTTACTACCATAATCTTGTGATCGAGTCGCAATCCTTACATGAGACATCATCAAGATGGGTTCTTCATTGGCACTAGAGGATGAACCGATCATCTTGCTATCTTGAGCGGGAAAAGGATCCTTCAAGACAGCAGGAGTGTGGGAACCTTTGACGATTTTTGCAACCTCCGCCCGATGAGCGCAGTCTCTCGTATAATGGTCTTCATCACAAATGAGACACGGATAACGAGGTTTGCGCTTTTCTTCAGAGGGTTCCGCTTTTTCAGGTTTCTCTTTTGGATTTTTCTCTTTATCCTTCTTCTTCTTCCCTTTATTCTTACCACCGTTTTTAGGTTTGGCTATAGAATATTCTACAACGTGAATATCGGCAGAAAGTTTCGCGGAAGATTCTCCTGTCGGGGAATCTGGCAAGGTTATTATAGGAGAAGGATTCTTAGAAGATTTCTTCTTACTTTTAGTATTCACCGTGCCAATCATACCATCAGTGGCATGAGACCCCAAAGGAGCAGCAGCAATTTGATTTTGACTAGGTAGGTTGGGGATCTTCTCGTGTAACGTACCTGACTGAGTGTAAACTAAGTCAAGGTACTGCGCTTGAGCAATGACTTGCTCTTCAGTAACTACTCCAGCTTTAGCTACATCTTCAGTGATCTTAGGAAACAATGATTTTACAAACCATTCAGCTAAGATTCGATCCGGGATATAAACCTTCACTAAACGTCGTCGACGTCTCCATTCACGGATATGATCGGAGATGTGAGTGGACGTCGAATGTTTTAATGAGGTTAATAGCTCCGTGCCATTGTCATATCTGACTGGAAACTGAAAATGAGTTAAAAACGAGGTAGCTAACTGACTAAAATCATAAAAAGTGGCTCGCGGTAGTTCGATATACCATTTGGCCGCAAGACCAAATAGAGTGCGTTGAAACAAATGTAAACGAATAGAATCATCAGAAATGGAGTTGGATGCACACTAGAGGTGATAAGTCATCACATGGTTAGATGGGTCCTCTCCAAGTTTACCTTCGAATTTTGGAATGTCACTGGGCAACTTATGCGGCATTGGCGGCCAATACGGAAGATAATTGATTGGATCTTTCGTAAGACGCGTCAAGTCAGGTAAATCCAAATTTGCAATGAATGGTAACTGATGATTAGGGTCTCTAAAACTTGGGGTCTGCAAACCAGCCCCAGGAGGAGGATATCCAGGATAACTTGGAATGGGAATTGCATTCGGGATATTTTGTCCTCCTGGAAAACCAGGATTAACCGGACCATACTGGGTTGCAAAGGTTGTTGATATGTATACCTAGGGTACGGTTGATACTGATAGGTTGGTTACTGCGCAGCAGGACCATATTGAGGTTGATACTGTCCCTGCTACGGAGATTGAACAAATTGAGGTTGAGAAATAACAACTGTACCTCCTACGAGCATCTGGACCGAAGTCTGGACCGTAGATCCAGACTGAGGTAAAGAGGTTTGAGGAGTAGATACAGGAACAGTAGAAACCAGAGCTACTGATACTCCAAAAGAAGGTGGGATAGACGGAAAAGATGTTGCAGTAGTTGCAGCAGACGTTTGAGGCTGAGTACGAGGCATACTAGGCCCAGCCTGAGAAACTACAAAAGGTGCAGAAGTTTGAGCAGTAGACTGGACGGGTTGCTGAGATGGACCAGCGACATGTCTAGGTTGGGATGACGACTGCACATTCAGTTGCAAGACCTGCTGATTTTGAGATGGATCCCACACCAAATTCATTCCGGGGAATTGACCTTGAGGATACTGAGGACCATAGCCGAGTTGAGGGTAAGATTGATAATACGGTTGACCAGAAGGCGGTTGGTAACCTTGAGATGGGTACTGACCTTGGGGTTGATAACCCTAAGGCACGTACTGATACTGGGGTTGACCTTGAGGTACGTACTGATATTGAGGTTGACCTTGGGGTACATACTGAGTCTAGGGTTGACCTTGAGGAATGTACTGTCCCGTAGGTATGTACTGTCCTTGAGGTTGGCCCCCAGGCGCAAATTGAGTACCTTGAGGCTGCCCCCCAGACATATACTGAGTACCCTGAGGTTGCCCCCCAGGCGCATACTGAGTACCTTGAGGTTTCCCACCAGGCGGTAACTGACTTCCTTGAGGTTGACCTGACATCATCAGAATTTCTTTTGCACTCAATTGTTTAGGACCACTACTTCCAGTTAACAAATTTTGTTCGATAGGACGAGGAGACGCTCCCGAAAAAGTACCATAAATGGACTGATACCCAGCAGGAACAGAAGGACCGCCATATAAATAGGCTTCCGGAGATTGGGAATACATGGATGACG
>APFE030743651.1:0-21173 GCA_000404065.3 Pinus taeda
ACGTACTAGTACATCAGCTAGTACAAGAGCTAAGGGGGTGGTAGCTCCCTTCTAGTAGCAGCTGGAGAATGAGTAAAGGTTGGAGAATTTTAGTAGGCCAGCACCTACGTACCAGTAAGTGGATCGGCTAGTACAAGAGCTAAGGGGGTTGTAGCTCCCTTCCAGGAGAGTCTGGAGAATGAGAGAAGGTTGTAGCCTTCTGTAGTTAGAAGCCTGTGTACTGGTATAAGACTGCACCAATATAGAAATATTGTAAAATAAGTTTCTTATTAAAAGAAGATAGAGACGACTTGCAGTAGGTGGTTTTCACCCACATTGGGTTTCCACCTTATATCATGTTGTTCATATGTGCTTCTTGTGTGTGATGATTTGTTCTGTTTTACTGCACCTACTTACTATACATATGGTTAAAGAAGTTCTGATGCAATAACTAAAGATCAACATTTAATGGATTAATTGAATCATAAGTATTCTGGATATACGCTAGTTGCATTAGACATAGTTACGTTGAAGTAGCGTATATGTATCTAAGTATGGAAATGAAAAAGTTTTATTCATTTGATAATATTGATTCACCTCCCCTCTCAGTATTATTTCCAACAATTTTCTATATGAGTCCCATTCGGTAGGATGGCCCTATCACCATTGTCTTAGAGAATTTCCTTAGCTCTTATTATTCATCACATGAGAGTGTTATGTTGGAATATTTGAAAATTGAAGTGAGTATGCCTAGAGAGTGCATAGTGTAACTTCTTTCTAGGTTCTCTTACTATAAAGGGTGACAGTAAAGTGAGCCTCTAAGTGAGAGGTTGTGACAATCATTAGAACACGTACACCAACCAGCAGAGAAGCACATACGGATGTGATGGCCATTGTAAGTAGTAAGAAATAAAGGTTTTTTCAATATCCTGTGGAGTAGTCCACAAGGACCTGACAACAATGACAACCAATACAACACATTCCCAACAATTTAAGTACTAAAACAACTGAAGTAGTTCAACTATCTTAGCATAGGTGAAACAAATATTCATTACAAATGTCGAAAGAATAGTATTACTTACATCTACAGCACATGCATAAAAATGTGTTGGCCTTAACATGATTTTGTATTATGAAAAATTTCCAAGACACATACTTACACCATATATGACTAGTCCCGGTTGTGGGACATTGGAGGCACTCCTCGCTCCTCAAATAACCGACTGAGCTCTCAAGGTTATGTGGGAGGAGACTGGGTTAAAAGTCCTCATTCATATAATGGGATGGGTATATATAGCCAAGGGTGGCGCTTGACCCTTGTGACTCTTGGACTTCCCTCATCATCGCTCAACTTCCTATGAATTTTCAACTAACATGACTCTTCATCTTCATGTGTGGGTCCATTGGACTTTCACTCTACATTACATTTAATTACAACATAAATGATAGTAGAATTGTGGCCCTGACAACTCATGACACAATTTGACATGAAACTAGTAACATGGACTAGATTACTATGGTGGAAATGTCAAGCTTCTCTTGTTTTTTGTGATGGATGTGCTCTTAGATGTGCTTTGTCTTTTCCTTGACATGGCTTGATGCTATGGGGTCTTCAATGGTCTTAATGTTGTAAGATGGTTACGTGCATGTGCTCCTTTTTCTTGCTCTTTCGTGAGCTTCTTTTTTCTGTCTAGTTCTGATGCAATTTCTGTTCAATTCACGGAAGAAAGGCAAGCTGCTCACCTCTAGGATTGTGTAGTGCAACTATCTTGAAGGACAACCTCAAGCACTGCATAGTTCCAAGTAGCAGATCATTATCACAATCGACTGAGACTGGAAATTGCAACTCAGTTAGTGTCCCGTGAGAGGGGGGTTATCCAGTTAGAAGGGTTTTTAGGAAAGTGGCTAAGTGTGGGAACAAAGTGTACCCATTAGGACTCGACATTCTGATAAAACATTTGGCATACTTCAACAACATGATGCCATGGACCATTGGGACAATAAGACAAAGAATTTTGCTCTGTGAGACCATCTATAGCTAAGAGCGACAAGTGTGACACTTAAGAGAGACGTTCAGATGACCGTGACAACACTTGTGTGATAGTGCTTACAACTTTGTGTATGAGTGATATAGATGTATACATAGCTAGGAAAACTCAAACAAATATAGGAAAATCTTTGAAATCAATAGAATAGGACAATAAGTCATGAAATTAAATTAGCATGCCAAAATATGACATTTGGTCAAACAAGAAAAAGTGGTGAAAAGACTCAAAGGGAGCTCATGGACTGAGCCTAAGTGTTTGCAACCATGATGGAAAAACCAAGGAAGGCTCCAAAATTTGGGTACTACCCAAAATATCGGAGGGTGTTGTATTCACTACAATAGGTGCCTCAGAGGCACTACCTAGTATGGATTATGTTACAGATTAACATAGGGAGTGAAAATGCATGGCTTCAAAAATGCATATTAGGCAGGGAGTCTATTTGTCTGAAAGATTACATCAGGAGAAATTTTTAGTTTTAGCTCCATAGCAATCTTCTATTACAGCGAGAACCTAATATTTGTTACGCTCAGCTCAGTAGAAGTTGAACACATGGTTGAAAGTTAAGAAATATGTGAGGAGATCTGGATGAGAAAGGTACTTGTGGGATTATTTGGTCTCGTGATGGATCCAACTATGATATATTGTGATAATAATATTTGAATTAGTCTCTATGAAAATGTGGTATTTCATAATCAATCCAAGCATATAGATATTTATTATCACCATTTGTGGGACTATGTGAAGAGGAGGATATTGTTTCTATAGTACATTTCGACTCAGTAATAAGATTTCGAGATATTGACAAAGGCTTTGTCAAGAGGGAAGTTTCAACTCCACAGGTGCACGATAGGTGTGGTTGATAATCCCTTTCTTTCTAAGAGGGACTGTTGAGAAGTGTAGCAAGAAAGCCTCAATTTGACTTAGCGTTGGTAAAATAGAGAAACTTCAAAATTTACACATCAATAGACAAATTGGAGGCAGTGTACTAAGGTGACATGGCTGTTGTCATTCAATTAGTTTAGTAAATTTGAGTTAGTCGGATCGGAGTTTAGATTGCATGCGTTGATTGTTACTTTATAGAAATCTGGTTCAGTTATTTCTAGTTGTACTTAGCTATACTTGCTCTAAAAGTGAATAGAACTAGTTGGAGGTCAATGGTGCAATGGGACAATAATCTAACTCAAAGATCATCTAGCTAACTATTCAATCAACCAAAATAGGTCATGCATACAAGGAATTAAAATGTGTAACCTATGGTAGAGATTCCAAGGCAGTGTAGCATTATTTGTAGAATAGTATTGAGTGTATAGGCATTACATGTAATCAATGATTAATCCCTGGGAATTATAGAATTATTTTGGAGGAAATTTCTAAAGAATAAGGGCTAATCTTCTGAACATTTATGCAAGAAAATAAGAGGCTAGGTGAGATGATTTTAGGCTAAGTGTTGGCCAGATTTGTTCATTGAGAGGAGAGATAACAATTATTCTTTTAAAGTTTGAGCATAGAGTTGGAGCTAGCCATTGTCATAATTCATCTATTCAAATGATTAATGCAAACATGCTTAAGGCATTTTTACCAGCTGGTTTCCCCTAAATACATCTATGTACTTGTGTATGTGATTGATGTATGTTTGGGAATGTTGTTCTAAATTGTGAATTAATTTATGGAGAGTGGTAGAGTAGAATTCTGTCCCTTGATTTAGATTAAATTTCTTGATCAGCTGCAATTCTATAGCTGATTTTCTACAATTAGTTCTCATTTCCCATAGGCTTACAAAAATTATAACTAAGAAAATGAAATAAAATTTCTAAATCCTAAAAGCATTCCATAAGTCACCCATAAATCATTCCATAAATTAGATTTTCCTAAATCCTAAAATCACTTCATAAATCATCCATAGATCATATTTTTCTAAATTCTAAAACCACTCAATAAGGACTGTATAAATGACCCAATCTATCCCTAAAATCTCTCATGATTTTCAATGTAGATTTTCTTTTCTCTTATGGAAAAAATATCACTTATCCATAGCTTTTATAAATGGAGGAGCAGAGAGGAGTTCAAGTGGATACATCGACTCAGGTAGAACCATCCAACAGAAGGCGTGAATGTTACTCTCTTGACAGGATTATGGACGAGTCGTGTTGGTGGGAGAATCATCCGTCAACTACTGGAGGCCCTCCTTATAGTGCCATAAACTTTGACAGTGCTGAACCCGCGAAAATTTAGGGGATCTCCTCAGTATGAAGTCTCAACTAATCCTCACACTGTTTGGTGTAGGAGTCCCATCTAGTACGATGGCCCGGTTTCCATTGTCTTAGAGAATTTCCTTAGCTCTTATTATTCATCACATGAGAGTGTTATGCTGGAATCTTCGAAAATTGAGGTGAGTATGCCTAGAGAGTGCATAATGTAACTTTTGTCTAGGTTCTTTATCTATAAAGGGCGAGAATAAAGTGAGCCTCTAAGTGAGAAGCAGTAGTACCACCTAAGAAGAGACACATGCAAGCCAAAAGAGGTATGTCTAGCATGCAGCACAATAGTCCATAGAGCATGTGATAGTCATTAAAACTAGAGTAAGTACCCTAGGGCTTTGGGTTGGAACCCCAATAGGGCAAGAGAAAAATACAGTAAGAAACACTCATACAACTTAGGAAGCATGCTTTTATAAACAAACTATATGAGAGTGACCATACCCAGATGTCCTTCGTTTGGGTAGACCCTCTAGGGTTCAGACCCTCTGCAACTCCTGATGATCTTCAATCCTGAAAATCATTCAATTCAAACATACATACCAGTATATAGAGAAAGCATTTTAATGAAACTAACTTTGTATTATATAAGAGAAATTATTAGTTATACATCAAAATAAAATTCATATATGAATTACAACGCTATTTGATGCCTAAACACAGTTAATCTTAGAAACAAGACAACGCTTCTTTTTATTGTAGAAAGCTATAACTAACATGGAGAGAATTCACCTGAGTCTTATTCTTCTAGCTCCAAGCGGAACCATCTTCTGTATCCATCCAGTCTGAGTCTTCAACAACCTCCTTCCGTAACCAATACCATGACATTTCAAGCAAGAGGGAGAATATCAACAATAAAGAAAAGAAGGGTTTCCTAAAACTTTGGGAAGTTCATGAAGCACGGGGATATTTTAGACTCAGTCAGGGATAATATCAGTATAATAACTGTATCCCTTCTCCTCCTTAGGGCCTTCCCATAGAGTTCTATTTATACTTCTCCCAATTAGTTTTTTATTTGGGAAATAGTTGGGAAACACTTGGGCAATGGGCAATAGGAGGTAATCAATAGGTAAAACCCATGAACTCTGCCTAGAATTAAGGAAATTTAATTTTTTTAAGTGTTTTAACAAATATACGCAGGTTGGGTATTGACTAACCCATGTGTACATGCTTTTATCTTAGGGAAAAGTAGTGTACACGGAATAAAACACTGTTTTTAAAATATTTGGACCAAGTCTGGAAGGAGGGGTTGCCCTAGGCCATATACCAAGCATCACAAATAACAAGGGTGGTAAATGGTGTTATAACAAGAAGGGAAAATGTGTACACCAACCAATAGAGTAGGCCATATGGATGTGATGGTCGTTATAACTAGTAAAAAATAAAGGTTTGTCCAATATCTTGTGGAGTAGTCCATAAGGACTAGACAACAATGATAACCAATATAGCACATTCCCAAAAATTTAAGTATTAAAACAACCGAAGTATTTCAACTATCTTAGTATAGGTGAAACAAATATGCATTACAAATGCTGAAATAATAGTCTTACTAAAATCTATGAAACATACATGAAATTTTTTTGGTCTTAACATTACTTTGTGTTCTGAAAAATTTCCAAGACACATATGTACACCATATACCACTAGTCCTAGTCATGGGACATTGGAGGCACTCCTCACTCCTCAAATAGCTGACTGAACTCTCAATATTATCTGGGAGCAGATGAGGTGAAAAGTCCTTGCTCATACAATGGGACGGGTATGTATAGCCAAGGGTGGCGCTTGACCCTTTCTACTCTTGGACTTCCCTCATCATTGTTCAACCTCCTATGACTTTTCAACTAACATGACTCTTCATCTTCATGTGTGTGTCCATTGGAATTTCACTTCACATTACATTCAGTTACAACAGAAATGGCTGATAGTATAAATGTGGCCTTGACAACTCATGACACAACTTGACATGAAACTACTAACATGGACTAGATTACTATGGTGGAAATGTCAAGCTTCTCTTTCTGTCTTGATGCTACAGGGTCTTCAATGGTCTTAGTCTTATAATATGGTTACATGCATGTCCTCCTTTTACTTACTCTTTGATGAGATTCTTTTGTCCATCCAACTGCAAGTACTTCTTCTAGCATGTGTTCTCCTACTTTTTCTTGTTCATTGTCTTGCCATGTTCTATCACTATACATGTTCCTAAAGTTCACTCATGATGGGACAACATAAAATCCAAAACATCCTCATCTAATATGATGCATTTATTTCCATTTCATGGGCTCGGAACAGATGATAAGCTTGAAAGAGGGCTCAATAACTATGCACTACTTAGTTCGAGGTGAAAGGGAGGGGGACTGGTCACTAAGACTGCACAGAGTGCAACTTAGTCTTGGATGAGGAACTCTAGGGCATAGTCTTTATTGTCAAGAAAAACTGTGCAAAGGCCACTTGGTGGTAGGATTCTGTAGTTGAGGACACTAGTGACAGCTATAAGGTGGGACCCTCAGGGTCATTTCTACGTAGTTTCGTCAGGGAAGAAAAGGTAGGACAACAAAGGGACTAGAGTATAGTTCTGTGCAATACATGAGAGTAATGAGTCCTAGCTAAGGGAGATCACTCAGAGGAAACATATTCCCATTTTTTGGGGGCACTTAAAACTTAGGTCTCTACACATTGTGGGGTTCCACTAGGAAGGGAGGAGGCTTGATGACTAATCTTATGAATTGTGCAGTTCAGGTCAGACTCTGAGGCAATTTCTGTTCAATTCTCGAAAGGAAGGCAAGCTGCTCAACTCTCAGATTGTGTAGTGCAACTATCTTGGAGGACAACCTCAAGCACTTTGTAGTTCCAAGTAGCGGAGCATAATCACAATGGTCTTAGACTACGAATTGCAACCCAGTTAAGGTCCTGTGAGAGGGAGGTTTTTTGGTCATAAGGATTTTTAGGAAAGTGGCTAACTGTGGGAAGAAATTGTACCCACGAGGACTCGACATTGTGATCAAACATTTAGCATACTTCGATAACATGAGGCCATTGAACATCGGAACAACAAGACAAATCATTTTTCTCTACAATACCATCTATAGCTAAGAGCGACAAGTGTTACACCTGAGGTAGAAGTTTGGATGACCATGATGACACTTGCGCGACAGTGCTTACAACGTTGTGTATTAGTGATATTGATGTATACATAGCTAGGACAACTCAAACACATACAGAAAAACCTTCGAAATCAACAGAACAAGACCATAAGTCATGAAAAATAAATCAGCATGCCAAAAGACGACATTTAGTCAAACAAGGAGAATAGGTGAAAATACTGAAAGGGACCTCATGGAATGAGCCTAAGTGTTTGCAAACATAAAGGAAAAACCAAGGAAGGCTCTGAAATTTGGGTGCTAGCCATTATATTTGAGGGTCTTGCAATCGCTACAACGGGTACCTTAGAGGCACTACCTAGTATGGATTATGTTATGGATGAACATAGGGAGGGAAAATGCATGGCTACAAAAATGCATATTAGGCACCGAGTCTATGAGTCTAAAAGAGTACATCAGGAGCAATTTTTAGTTTTGGGTCCATAGCAATTTCCTATTACAGCTTAAAGCAAATGCTTGTTGTGCTCAACTCAGTAGAAATTGAACACATGGTTGCAAGTCAAGAAACATGTGAGGCAATCTAGCTGAGAAAGATACTTGTGGGATTCTTTAGTGTCCCGATGGATCCAACTATGATTTATTGTGATAATAAGATTTTATGTAATCCCTCTGAGAATATGGTATTTCACAATCAATCCAAGCATATATATATTCATTGTCACCATTTGTGGGACTCTGTGAAGAAGAGGATAATGTTTCTATAGTACATTCCAACTTAGGAATAAGATTTTGACATATTGACAAAGGCTTTGTCAACAGGGAAGTTTGAACTCCACAAGTGCAGGATAGGGGTGGTTGACCATCCCTTTCTTTCTAAGAGGTAGTGTTTAGAAGTGTAGCAAGAAAGGCTCAATTTGACTTAGCCTTGGTAAAATAGAAAAACTTTAAAATTTCCTCATCAATTGACAAATTGGAGGTAGTGTACTAAGGTGACATGGCTCTTGTCATTCAATAAGCTCAGTAAATTCGAGTTAGTGGAATTGGAGTTCAATTTGCATGTGTTGATTGCTACTTTATAACAATCCAGTTTAGTCATTTCGAGTTGTATTTAGCTAAACTAGTTCTAAACGTGAATAGAACTAGTTGGAGGTCAGTTGTGCAGTGGGACAATAATCTAACTCAAAGATCATCTAGCTAACTATTCAATCAACCAAAATAGGTCATACATGCAAGGAATTAAAACATGTAACCTATGTTGGAGATTCCAAGGTAGTGTAGCATTAGTTGTAAACTAGTCTTTAGTGTATAGGCATTACATGTAATCAATGATTAATCCTTGGGAATTACACAATTGTTTTGGAGAAAATTCCTAAAGAATAAGGGCCAATTTCCTGAACATTTATGCAAGGAAATAAGAGGCTCGGTGACATGATTTTTGGCTAAGTGTTGGTCAAAATTGTTCATTGAGAGGAGAGAGAACAATTACTCTTTTGTACTTTGAGCTTAGAGTTGGAGTTAGACATTGTAAAAATTCTCTATTGAATTGATTAATGAAAACATGCTTAAGGCATTTTTACTAGTTGGTTTCCCCTAGATACATCTATGTACTTGTGTATGTGATTGATGTATGTTTGTGAATGTTGTTCTAAATTGCGAATTAATTTATGGAGAGTAGTAGAATAGAATTATATCCCTTGATTTAGATTAAATTTCCTGATCAGTTGCAATTCTATAGCCAATTTTCTACAATTAGTTCTCATTTCCCATAGGGTTACAATAAGTATAATTAAGAAAATGAAATAAAATTTCTAAATCCTAAAAGCATTCAATAAATCACTCCACAAATTAGATTTTCCTAAATCCTAAAATCACTTCATAAATCATTCATAAATAATATTTTTCTAAATTCTAAAACCACTCAATAAGCACTATATAAACGACCCAATCTATCCTTAAAATATCTCATGATTTTCAAGGTAGATTTTATTTTCCCTTATGGAAAAAATCTCACTTATCCATATCTTTTATAAATGGAGGAGCAGAGAGGAGGTCGAGTGGAGAAATCCACTGAAGTAGAACCATCCCACTGCATAACTGACCTTCAACTAGTTCCTCCAACAGTTGGAACTAGCTTAACCGAAACCAACTTGACATAACTGAGTTTGATTGCAACAAATTAGCAATCACACATGCTTAACTAGACTCTAACTCCTCCGACTCAAATTTACTCATTAAACCAGGTCACACAAGCCATGTCACAAAATCTAATTGCATCCAAGTTTTTTGTTGATGTGGAAATTCAAATTTTATCAATTTAATCAAAGAAAAATGAAAATCAGTTTTTTTTCTTTGTTTTTCAACACTCACTCTCATCAAGAAAGGGATTATCGACTTCCCTCTTGACAAATGTATTTTCAAAATGTTAGCATCTAGTTATCTATCAGAATGTAGTGTAGAAACATTATCTACCTCTGCACACAGTCCTGCAAATGGTGATACCATATATCTATATGCTTGCATCAATCATGAATTACAGGATTCTCAGAGAGTTTTATGCAACTCCGATTATCACAGTATATCATAGTTGCATCCATCATCTAACCAAATAGTCCAACAACTATCTTTCTCATCCATATCACCTCACATGTTGCTTGAGTTGCGACCATGTATTCTATTTCTATTAAGCTAAGAACCACATACCTTTGCTTCCTATTTCTATTTCATGGATGTTGCTCCCAATTTGGATCTATGACGCCACACAACTTCACTCCTTTTTTCCGCCTGTACCATAGTACACACTGGGTAGTTCCTATGAGATATCGTAAAACATTCCTAACCACCTTCCAAAATAATTTGGTTGGCCTAACTATAGTTTTTCTTAGCTAGTTGACTACATAGCGCATATATGGTCATGTGTTCACAATATATATGAGTGAAACCACTAACTGCCGATAAATGGTAGCATCCACTTCTTCACTTGAAGTGGTATCCTCCTTCCTTCAACTGTTTGCTAGAGGTGTCTCCATGGGTTTACAACTCTCCATACAGAATATCTACAATATCTCATTTGCATACTTTCGTGGAGACAAAAAATTCCCCATCGTCTTTCCATACTTCCAACCCAAGGAAGTAGTGCATGAGACCCATGTCCTTCATTTTAAATTCCCTTGCAAGGTCCTCCTTACAAGATTTGATAATATACTTATCATTAGTTAAAATAATGTCATAAACATATAAGACAATAATAAGCAATTTACCTTCTACGAAGATGTGATTGAGGTTTGCGTCCACTTCACTTATGGTGAAGCCCAAGCAAGTCAGATAACTATCGATCCTCATGTACTAAGCAAAAAGGGTGCTTGTTTTAGACCATACAATGCTCACTTGAGTCTGCACATATGAGGCTCCCATTCAACTGTCTCAAAACTTTCTAGTTGATCAACGTACACCTCCTCCTTACTAACCCCATTGAGAAATGTAATTTTTACATCCATCTGGTTGAGCTTCCACCCCATCCATGTAGCGAGAGCCATAATTATCTAATGGATGACTACCTTGTCACAAGAACAAAGGTATCATCATAGTCAATTCTTAAATTGATATGTTTTTGTCTTAATTGTTAATTGTCTTAAATGGATTTTGTATTAAGTTTCCATTGTCTTAAGTATAAATTTTTGTATTAAATTATTTTTGTCACAAAGTGTTTTTGTCTTAAATATAAACTTTTTTCTTAAAATGATTTTGTCTTAAACTGTTTTTGTCTTAAACAAAAAGTGTTGTCATAAAATATTTTTGTCTCAAACTATTTGTGTCTTAAATATAAAGTTGTCTTACAATATTTTTGTCTTAAAGTGTGCTTTTCTTAAATATAAAGTTTTGTTTTAAAATATTTTTGTGTCTTAAATTTAAAGTTTTGTCCTAAATTACTTTTGTCTAAAATATAAAATTTTGTCTTAAAATATTTTTGTCTCAAATTGTTTTTATCTTAAATTTTATATCTAAAACAATTCAATTGATATTAAATTTTAATGTAAAATAAATAAAATAAAAAGTGACTTTTTAAGACAAAACATTTCTTTTGTCTTAAAAAAATGGTCTTAAAAGTACCCTTTGTATAGTAGTGAGGTTTCAAATACATTTAAAAATAAAAATATCTTTATAATGAGGCAACATAAAAATAAACTAAGTTACTAAAAACAATCTTCCATGCTACAGTTTCCACCTAAAAAGGCCAATTTAAAATATCCTTCCATATTTTTTTAATTTATCCTCTATTCTTGATCATAGTTTCTCTATTTTTTCTAAAACGATTCTGCCAAAGACCTACATTGAATGCCATCTCCCCATCTCATTTTCCTTTCTAAACTTCTCACCAACATCTAATAATTATAAAATATACCTCACACATCAATCAACCTAAAAAAATATCCTTTGCATGCATCTCTCCACTCGGTGGTGTACACTGCCCTTCATTTAGTGTGGTGACTCTTATGTGAAAATCGGGGTTTGTGTCTCACCTTGAGGGCATCTTTAATGGGGAAATCTATGCTTTTTATTCATGTTAATGAAATTTAAATAGTTTCATTATCTTAGAAATATATATATATATAATTTTAATTTTATTTTAATTATTTTTATATTTATATAGGTTATTTTATTTTCAAGCAAATAGGATTGTCTATTTTAGAATAGGTGTTTTAGATTTTTTATTTAATTATAAATTATTATAAGTGAATAGTGAGAATATAATCACTTAAAATATTACAGAATATTTATAGTAGTAGTAATTTATCAAAGATTGAGCTTAATAAAAATAGCTATAAGTCTTTCCTTATAGAATATTATGGTTGGTAAAGTTATCATAAGCATCAATTCATAATAAGTATGAAGACCCATTATTATAGATCACACGTTGCTAAAATTAAAAACTCATAAAAAGGGCTAATTCTAATTCTACTATTATTATTAAAAGAATTAGCCTACAAATTTAACATACATACATATTAAGAAAATGGAATAGGATTTTAACTATGGAGATTTATCACAGTTTACCATAGATATTCTTAATATGTAAAGAAACTGTCTTACAATCCAATGAGCCAATATCAAGGCTTATTAGTACCACATGCCTAAAGAACCATAACTCCTCAAGTGGCATTATGCCCAAAAAACCATAATTCGTCAAGTGATATTTTTATTTCCTGGAAACATGTCTATTTTAGAATAGGGGAATATTAGTTATGCATTTTTTTGCTTTTTAATTAAATTTATCGATTTAAGAAATGCTATACAAACTTATCATTTTTTTTCTTTTTAAATAAATGATCAATTTAAGAAATGTTATACAAACATGTGTTTTGTTTTTCTGGCATGTGGTATTAGTAAGTCATGATACTGTAACAAAGATTATTTACACATTAAGAATCTTTATAATAAAGTGAGGGTAGATCTCCATAGATAAGAATCTTCTTCCAGACAGAGACACGCACTTTTTTTGTATTCAAAATTGTATGATAAACAACAAGACATCACATTCTCATTAGAAATTGTATTTTCAAATTCTAGTGAAAAATCCCTCTCCCTCTCTCTATATAAAACTCATATTAATTAGTTTCATAATATTAAGCAAACTAAAGTTAGAGTTTAATTAATTTTTATGATCTTTTTTTTATTCTTGGCCTTGTTTGGATTTACATCCATTTAATTTATATGATTGTAGTAACACATCATTTTGACAATATATGAAATAGTGTAAACAAATGGTGATAGACATCAATTTATGATAAATTTTAAAACAATTAATTAATAATAAATGTCACTTCATTCAAATTAAATATCCTTGAAATGAAGATTTATCTCCAATTTATCATGAAGATTGTTAATTTATAAATATGCTTTATTACAATACAACGTGCCAATACCATGGTTTATCAATACACATGCCCAAAAAACATAACTCATTTCACATGATACTTGTTCATATCACATTTATTTAAATCAATCCATTTAGATAAAATTTTGGAAACTTTATTGCAAAATAGACATGCCTATCAAAATAATTATAATTATTTTAATGAAATAAAAAATTGTTATTATCAACAAGTAGTTATATATATTCATAATTAATTATACCAATATAACATAAACATTATAAAATGAAATATTTACCCAAAAGAATCTTATTCACACCTAATTTATATAATGATCAATAAATGCATTTTTATTATGGTTATTATTTTTTTATATTTATTTAAAAATTTAAATATATATATTTTTTAAAAAATATTTTATTTATCTTTATTTTATTGCATCGCACAACTAATAAATGAAGTGAGTTTTTTTAAGATTTTTCCTGGTTAATTTTAATGGAAATTTATCACATTTTTTTAAAAATATAAGCCGTTTAATCTGTAAAATTTGAGAGTAATTCATTTATGAATTTAAAAATATATTTTAAACATAAAAAAATCAGAATTAAATTATATTGTCAAATTTCCATTAAAAAATCCATTTCATCTCTAAATAAAAATTGGCCTTTTTAATAAAAACTATTAAATAAATAGATTTTGGTTATACAATTAAAACAAGTGGTTAAAGTATAATGATTTTCAAGAAATTGTTAAAAAGATTAAACCTGGAAAAGGAGAAAAAACACATTTTCAGTTACTAATTTTTATTTTAACTCAAACTTTAAACGGAAATGATTTAATCCTTTTCTTTTTTTATATTAATTTTTAAAATATAATATATTATAATTTGTTTTAACCATTTGAAATAAATAAAGTCTCCAGGTATGCTCATCAAAATTTATATGTCAAATTCCTTAGACAAATTAAGCTAGAAATTTATTTTCCACATGTTTACTATATTTTGTTTCTTTAAAATATGGATTCATTGAGTTATTTCCCTTATCTCCAAAATATTTTCTGAATCCTAATAATCTATTTTCCTTGCCCATATTTGTCCCATGAAGCTGAAGCAGGGAAAGGAGAATATATATCTCACATTTATCTTTATAGATGAAGAGATGGGAAGATCTATCAATTGAACCCTACATCTTGGACAACTAAAAGGTATTCCTCTAGGTTCCCATGACATCTCCTCTTTTCATCAATGGTTTGACAATGATACTCTTCTCTTGGTTTTCCGCACTATCAAAGAATCCACTACTCTTAAAAATATCCTTAAATAATTTCATGATTCTTTTGGAAAATCCATTAGCATGGAAAAATCTCAAATCTTCTTCCTTAATACTCTGCTAAATATCCAAATTCACATATCTCATGTCTTTCTTTTCAAAGGATCCAAATACTTAGGAACTCTTCTCACTCAAAATATACTTAGGAAAAAGGTATGGAAACCATTTCTTCTAAAATTTGAAGACAAACGGTCACGTTGGACCCATATCACTCAATTTAGCAAGTCACATAATAAATCTTAAATATTCTCTTCAATCACTCTGAACATATTTATGGTAGCCATGGAAGCACTTAATGCCATCTTATACAAGTTAAGAAACATTCAAAAAGCTTCCTCTTTGGGGTGGTGCACCAAAAGAGATGAAAAGTGGGCACTAGTAACATTGGATAAAAATATGTTGTTTGAAAAAAGGACTTTGTGTTCGTGCTCTATACATTATTCACTAAGCCTTAAGTGCCAAAAATTGGTGGAGATGGGTCAAGCACCCAAAGTATTTGTGGAGCGAAATTTGGAAATGTAAGTATGCCCCCAATGTTTAGAAATATTGGCTCATCAGAAGACATGTAAAATCATGGGCTCTCACATCTTGAATGTTTCTTGGGAAAAAAGCATCTTCTTAAGGAGAAAATATTTTAGGAAATTATAAATGAGAACAAGATTTCTATTGAAGGGGACTCCAAGAATATTATCAACATCTTCTACAAATTTCAATGTGGGTCATTTCCATCTAAATTATCTAAGAGTTGGAAGTTGGAAAATTTCATAGGTAATACTACAAAACTCGTAGAAAAAAATATAGCTCCCCTAATCTCTCATGTCCACAATGAAGGAAACAAAATGTCGAACAATCTAACCAATTTCATTCCTACTATAATGGCTCCTCCTCTCAAATTTTATTGGAGATATGATATTCCCAAATCCCATCAATATCACTATCAATATATAGCTATGAAGGACATCATGCCCCAATGATGGTTCCCAACAGCAAGAATACCTTGCCTCCTTGACATGATAATATCATAAACACAAGGGGGTCCAAGCTATTGCTATACTTAGTGAATTGGATGGGATCGAATAAAATAACATATCATGGCATGAATTTGGAATGAGGGTAAATGTTGCATGAGAATTGTGCATGATGCAAGGGATTACATGGCATCTTAGTGGGAAATTACATTAGCTCTTTACCATGCTCAAATCATAATGGGAATGGTAGTGGATTTATATTTGTGCTATAATTCTGCACATAAGATGCCAACCATGCGAGCTTTCACCACACTACTATATGGAATTCAATATTCAGACTAAATACAACCCCACTGGTATTATCGACTCGAAGTTCTCTCTTGGCAATAGAGTTAGTGTTGTTGGCCTCCATATCATCTGCCTAATGGTACTAAAATCCTTGAAATGCTAACCTTTCATAATCCAAAACATTCAAATTGTTCAAGGCTAATCATGTCAATAATTTCTAGCATCGTGCTCTTATACACTAGTTTTTCCTCACCAGTCTCATTTAGAGGATTCAGATGTAACTTTTCTATGGATGTTTCACCACTTATGGTAACTACACACTTAGTTTGGATCTATTATTTTTTCTCAAGTATTCTACATTGTGGGTTTACTAATTTCTCTGATGATATTTCCTTATTGTGCTTCAAGAAAAGGATTTATCTTTATTGTCATCCCTTCTTACATTGACCCCAACGTTTTCTAAGATTTTACTCTCCTCCCACTTAGAATATATTTCCATATAGGCTGCCAATTTTTCCCTCCTTTTTGAATTGCCTCTTCACACACTTGTTGACTCCTTAGCCATCTCACTTAGGTTGCCCTTTCCTACTTTTTCCCTCCTCCCTCTTTGCCACACCTTTGCACCACCCTTGAATCGTATGCTCCTCTTCATCGCCCTCCTCCCTTCATCCTGTCACTCAGTACAACCATGTATCATGGTACAGCAGCCATTAGAAGTAGAGAGGGTTGGAAGAGGATCTCCTCTATCTCCACCAAGATGGAAAGCCGCATTGCCTCTACCTCCTAGCTCCTCTCTCAAGCACAAGCTTATGACTCCATGGCTAGATATAAGTAAATCATTCTTAATCTATTCTGGTGGGATATTGAATAAGTGGAAGTTGAATTACAACATGACTATAATTTTATTCTTGATCACAATGTCAATGTTGCTACTTTTGATTGGATCCATGATATAGGGCCCTCCGCTCAGTCAATATATTCCTAGTACATGCAAGAAGTTAATGTTTACTTGCACATAAAAATTCTTGTGGGATGAGTACTCATTGATCATGTAGATGGTCAATAGGAGCATACTATCAAATCAATACAGTTGGAGGAAAAAAATTATAGTGTGAATTGGAAGATGACTATTATAGTGAGGAGATCATCCAACATCTCCTTCTTCTCTAATGAAGATGATGACTAGCCAATGTAGATGCCTCAAGGCTCAACCCATTAGTTTTCATGATTCATTGGTTTCATGTTCATAGTTGTAGTAGTCATTTTTTTCTATGTTGTTGTATGTTAACCTAGTCGAGTGTAGCCAACCTATTTGTACGAGTTTTCGTTTACAAAATGCTTTAGTTAGACAAAGAAATAACAACCTTAAAAATTTGAAATTACACTACTAGTATGGTTTCCCTTTGAGCAGATTAGCAACAAAAATTTGATTTATATAATCCTATATTGAAATAATGCAAAGTGCCGAAATTCAATGGGAAAAAGAACATAGAGTTCAATGTGAACAATATTTTAAAAATCAAGATTAATAATATATAAATATTTTAATGTTTTAAATGTAATACTATAAGACAAACTTTGAATTATATTATGTTGTAAAGCACCCGACCACATTCTATATGAAAAACACTTATAATAAATCAATTTCCACGAAATAAGAACTTGTTATATGTATAGAAGTTAAGGAAAAAAAGACAATTTAAAATTTTAGTTCTTATAAACATTTGATAAATATTAAAACAAAATTATAACAGATTAATATGAATATATACAATTGTTTTCCTTTTTTAAAAAGAATTTCAAAATAATATTTTTTACTAATTTATTAGGTGATATTTAACTTGAATCAATTCTTAGTTGCCCATGACTCCATTGTAGTTAAAACTTTATTATTTAAATATCTTTAAAAAAAATTAAAATAGATGTGTATACACTGATGGTAGGGATAAGTACTTTCTATAACTTAGTATGAAATAGATAAAACATATTATAGTAAAAAATGTTGTACACATCAAATACAACATTTAACTCTAATAATTTTATTCGTTTACTTATTTATTTTTTATATCAATGAGTAGGTTTTATATTAATTTTATGTTGAGACGCAAAACAATCCATTGAAATATCTATATAGATTTCCAAACATGAGGTTATGTGTAACATTCCTTGGTAACCTCGCATGACAATGCATGAAGTTAGAGTATTTTTATAGTATTTACCAACATATAACTTTCTGAATTAATTTCCATATTATTTCAATGATCATTTGATAAACCACCATCATTACGTAGAGTAATATTTAGTTTAGGAATAGTAAGTTACAAAACCATTAACTACTATTGTTGTAACATATTAACTTAAACTTCCTGATGTAAAATTGCATCAATTCCATGATTATTTTAACTTTATTAGTTAATCACATTCTTGATAATATAAATATCACATCATGCAAGGATTCAACATCATAAAAATGGCACAACAAGCAATCGTACCATTAGACACTCATATAGCCTGGAAACCTCGTAGGGTGAAAACTAGAAAACTTTTAATTTTATTAAACACTCGTGAGGGTGTTCACTTCTCACCCAATGGTTGTAAGGGAGTCCATCCCTTGACCATTGTTTTAAAATATTACAAATAATCTCATCTCAAAAATAACATAATTAGCTATAAGTGGGCCTAATGGTTAAGAGCATGTGTTTCCTTATAGGAGGCCAAAGGTCCAAAACGAGAGGGGGTAGAGTTTGTAGACTTAGCAGTCAAATTCCTGCGTAGAGGTGGGTCTCTTTTCTCACAAACAAGGGGGTATAATACACCAATTTAGTGTCTGCCTTGGTTGTGACCTTAAAATTGGATAATAATAATAATAGCAATCTTCATGATATCATTTAGCCACAAACCCTTGAGATTTGTGTCTTTGGGGTTTGGTTCTTCCCATCAACGGATTATCTTACAATTGACATTCCTCCAATATACATATACCACTAACTTATTGCAAGCCATAATGATAAACATAACCCATATTTGCATGTTTCATAGTCTTTTTCTACAACTGTTATTGTCAGCAACCATTGATATCATGATTATTTCAAGTATTAATAAAACCAATAATAAATCCATACTAGTGATGTTTCATCATCTATTCATGTGCATTCACGAAATGCAACCAGAACAATGTGACAACTTGGAGGAATTTAACTGAGGTGACATGGCCACTTAATTAGCTGAGGAAATTCGGGTTGGTGGGCTTGTAGTTCAATTTACATGTGTTCATTATTAATTTAAAGGAATCTAGTTTAGTTATTTCTAGTTGTCTCAACCAAACTAGTTTTAACATTTAATAGAACTAGTTGGGAGTTAGTTACATAGTGGGACAACATTATAACTCAAACATCATCTAGATAACTGGTCATTAAAAATCAAATAAATCATGCATTTAAGGAATTTGAACTTCTCATTTTTGGTCTAGATCCCAAGGCAGTGTAACGTCAGTTGTAGACTAGTCTTATGTGTACAGGTGTTTCATGTAATCAGTGATCAATCCTTGGGAATTTTGTAATCATTTTGGAGTAAATTCCTAAAGAACAGCAATTTATTTCCTCATGATTTTTGCAAGGAAATACGAGGCTAGGTTAGTTGATATTTTTTTCAGTGTTAGCCGAAGTTTTTCATTGAGCAAAGAGAGAACAATTATTCTTTTACAGGTTATGTTGAGAGCTAGAGCTAGAGCTAGAAATTGTAATAGTTTCTCCATTCAACTAATTAATGCAAATATACTTAAAGGGTTTTTATGATTTGTTTTTTCCAAGACGCATATGTGTACTTGTGTATGTGATTGATGCATGTTTTTGTATGTTATTCTAAATTGTGAATTAATGTCCACATAGTAGTAGAGTAGAATTGTGTCTCTCGATTTAGTTTAAATTTATTGAGGAGTTGCAATTCTATCACCAAATTTGTACATGGTGTTAAAGAAAAATTCACATTAGAACAATAATTTCAAAGTTTCTCCTCGGGAGGTTTAAATTTACAACTTTGGTGTAGCATGATTTCTTTAGGGTTGGAAGAATAGCCTTCAACGAATTGAGATTAGAGTATTCCTTGGGAAGCAACTTCAATTTCATTACTTGGAAGGGCCAAATGTAGGTAGTTCTTAATGACAATGGGTTTTTGGAATATGTCAAGAGAAGCATTGTAAAACCAGGATTAGTTTATGCACAGAAACTAGCCCAATGGAAGAAAGATGTAGCCAATGAGAGGACAACAATCCTGGAGGGAGTGACAGAAAACATTGTATCAAATCTCCATGGAAAAGAAAATCATTTCATTATGTGGAAGGAACTAACTCAGTTATTTGAGAATAACATTGGCCATTCAAAACTAGCCCTTGAAGACAAACATTGAAATATTAAGATGCAGAAGAATGATACTATTGTTCAGTAGCTCACTAGATTTACACAAATTCATGATGAGGTTGGAGGGGTTGGTTTAAATGTTGTGGAAAATGACCTGGTGCTCCTTGCTCTTCTAGGCCCTCCCAAAATATGGCATAGATACCAGGGATCAGTGAATAGGAGGGAAAAAATACCAAATTGTGACCTCTTATTATGTGATTTGGTACAAGAAGAAATCGGGAGAAATACTAGAGAAGGAAGTTCATCCAAGGGAGAGGATGAAGAAAAATTTACATGGACTGGAAAGGAAAGATCGGAAAAGGGAAGAAATCTTAAACCAAACCAGAATACAGATAAGGGGGAAAGAAGAAATACTTGTTCAGAATAAATGTTTCAATTTCCATGAATTCAATCACTATGCTACAAAGTGTACACACGAAAAGTCCAACTAGAAGAATACAAAAGGAGTAGAAGGTGAAGCATTTGCATCACAGTTCAAGTTAGACTTCTCCTTGGTCACATACGTGGCCAACACAGTGATGAGGAGTGTGTGGTACTTGGACTAAGGTGACTTGTTCCACATCATAGGGTTTAGAGAGTTTTTCAGTGACCTGGAGGAGATATATCTCCAGATACATATTGAGCTTGGCAATGACAGAAGATATAGTGCAACCGAGATAGATACAGTAACCTTTAAGAGGTAATCGATATCTCCTCTTCACCTCAAGGATGCCATGTTTATACTGTGCCTCAAGAATAACCTCATTTACATAGTAGTTTTAGAAGACAACAACTATGATGTAATATTCAGTAAAAGGAAATCCTTTCTGAGACACATAGTCACTGGGAAGGTGAAGGAGATCGAGGTTTGTGGGAAGAACTTGGACAAAATTGATGTGGAAGATTGCACTGCATTAAGCAGTAAGGCAGAGAAAGTGCAAA
>APFE030743653.1:25942-72130 GCA_000404065.3 Pinus taeda
AAGGCATTCTCCTTGGATATTCTCCCTACAGCAAAGCATATAAGTGTTATAAAAAAAGACTCGGAAGAATTGTTGACATCATTGATGTAGTGGTTGATGAAAAAGGATACATCCCTAGACAAGTAAATCATGAAGATATCGAAGAGAATGAAGACTACCCTCAAAATCAGACCGATGGTGAAGAAGAAACCTATGAAGAAGAAACCCATGAGGAGCCAAAAGAACAGATAAGGGTAGAAGAGAAGACTCCATCTAGGTATGTTCAAAAGAATCATCCTGAATCTCAGATTTTGGGGCAGAAGGAAGCAGGTGTACAAACTAGAAGGACAATTGCAGAAGCCTCAAGCTACTTGGCATTGCTCTCCTCCACTGAGCCACAAAGTGTAAAAGAGGCATGCAAAGATGAATGCTGGGTCAAGGCAATGGATGAAGAACTTGAGCAGATTGAAAAGAACAATACTTGGGAGTTGGTTCCTAGACCAAAAGAAAAGAATGTCATAGGGACAAAATGGATCTTCAAGAACAAGTTGAATGAGAATGGGGAAGTTATTAGAAATAAAGCTAGACTTGTTTGTAAAGGGTATGCTCAACAAGAAGGGATAGACTTTGAAGAAACTTTTGCTCCTGTTGCTAGACTTGAGGCCATCCGAATGTTCCTTGCTCTCTCAAGCTTTCAGAATTTCAAAGTTTTTCAAATGGACGTGAAATTTGCCTTTCTGAATGGGGACTTAGAAGAAGAAGTGTACATTGAGCAACCAGATGGCTTCATCCTTGGGAATGATCCAAATCTTGTATGCAGACTGAAAAAGGCTCTCTACGGTCTTAAATAAGCTCCAAGGGCTTGGTACTACCGGTTGGACAAATATCTTCATCAACAAGGCTTTTCAAAAGGATCAGCAGATAGCAACCTTTATGTCAAAATAGAAAATAACAAATTGCTAATACTTGTTGTGTATGTAGATGAAATTAGCTTTGGGAGCAATGAAGAAGCTATGAGTCAAAGCTTTGCCTTGGTGATGCAAAAAGAATTTGAAATGTCTTTGCTTGGAGAACTGACATACTTTCTTGGATTGCAAATCCAACATAATGAAGGCGGTATCTTCTTATCTCAAACCAAGTACCTCAAGCAGATCCTGAAGAAGTATGACATGGAAAATGCGAAACCAGTCTGTACCCCCATGGTTACAGGATGCAGTCTTAGTGCAAATGATGAATCAACATCCGTACATCAGCCAACCTATAGATCCATGATTGGAAGTCTACTTTATTTGACAGGTACCCGACCAGACATCATGCATGCAGTGGGAATAGTTGGGAGATTTCAGGCAAATCCAAAGGAAACTCACCTTCAAGGAGTGAAGAGAATTTTCAAATATCTTCAAGGGACTCAAAACTATGGCTTATGGTATCCTAGAGATACAGATCTCACACTTCATGCTTATATAGATGCATATTGGGCCGGAAGCGTGGATGACAGGAAAAGCACAAGTGGTGGTGCATTCTTTATGGGTTCCAGACTGGTATCTTGGTTCAGCAAGAAACAGAGTTCGATTGCCTTATCTACAGCTGAAGCAGAATATGTTGCTGCTGCATCTTGCTGCACTCAACTCCTTTGGATGATGCAGACCTTGCAGGATTTTCAAATCACTTGTACACCACCTATCCCCATCTTAAGTGATAATACAAGTGCAATCATCATTTCAAAAAATCCTGTCATGAATTCAAAGACCAAGCACATACCAATCAAGTATCACTTTCTTCGGGAACAAGTATTGGAACAAAAGGTCAAATTGGAGTATGTTCATTCTAAGGAACAAGTTGCTGACATTTTCACCAAACCACTGCCCAGGGAAACTTATGAATATCTCAGGCAGAAGCTGGGAGTTGTTGATGTATCATCTTGTTGTTAAAATCTTATCAGTTTCAGAGAAAAATGGGTGTACGCATGATGGATAAGGAGTATCCGCGTACATACGCTGGTTTTTACAGAGAAAGTCGCGTATATGGAGGCTTGATGGATATCAAAAGGAGCAGGCTCTAGTTGAAGATATTCTGATGTGGGTCTGACAGAGACCATCCGGCACAGGTTCAAGGGGAGCATATAATCTTCTAATAATGCATTGTTGGCATTATCTTAGAAGCTTTCGGTTCTAGGTCATAGCTGTTGTTGATTTCAGATGGAACAAAGGCAGAGGGTGAACAGAAGGAAATCTTGGTTGCTGATCTGAATGATGATTGACAGTTGCTGTTGCTATCAGTTGTTGATGACTTTTATCAGTCATGTTTTAAATATTCGTCTCTATGTCATGTATCTCTTTCTTATATGGTGTCAAGGTCATGTAACGGCCTATATTGATTTCCCCACTATGCCTGGGATGAAGATGTAATGTATTTGGTCATCATATGTAAATTTCTGATGTATTCCACTCGGTTGGATGGCTGATCCCCACTTGGTTGGGTGATGGATGTATGTATTAAGTCCTTTGGTGATAGGAAGGTCTTGTATTGTTGCATAAGTCTTGGTTCTTCTTAAAGAACATCCTTTTGCAGATCTTGCCTACAGTCAGGGGGAGCATGGTCAGCACAACAGGAGAAAGATTTCAGCATGTACTCAGGGGGAGCACAACCCTTTGCCCTTGATGACAAAGGGGGAGAATGATCTTGGTGTTGCCATCAAGTCCAAAGGGGGATATTGTTGGCATTATGTCACAGGTTTGGAGCTATGGTACAGGTGTTGTCCTTGATGGCAACCTTCTTTGGTATCAGATCTCAGTTCAGGCACTCAGAAAGTAGAAAAAGACATATACGCAGGTTCATCTAGACGAAGGCGCGTATACACGCGGGTTGTACATTACAAAAGCGCGTATATGTTGGGGATCATTCTTTTGGTCCATGGCAGTTAGATCTTGGAACTTGAACCTATGTTTTGGACCATGGCGTCTCGCCAGATGTGTTGATCCCTAGTTTTGGGTTCATGGTATTGAAATGTTATGGTTTTGGACCATGGTATCGGGGAAGGTCTAAGGCTGTAAAAGAGGAAGGAGATCTTGTGACAAATCACCATCTGAATTATTATTGAAGACCTGATAAAGTACTAGAACTGGAATATTGGGTGGTGATGCAGATCTGGATCTGAAGCTAGGAGGAACCTTAGCGCAAAAGGAAGGATAAGTTCTATTCATGGGTCATAATATTTAAGCTTGAATGACAGTATCTTTGTATGATTTTGATCTGCTAGATGTGGCGCTTGTTTGATATGTAAGTCTGATAATCTGGGTTAATTAGTGATTGAATATCTGGAAGAGTGTGTTGTCCTTTATAGATCTGTACGCAGGTTCAGTAAGGTGAAGACGCGTATACACGCAATTTTAGTGAAGTAAAGGGGCGTATACGCAGGTTGTTCCATACGCAGAAGCGTATGCATGCTAGTTTCAGGCTGTTGAAATAGCGTATATAAACTAAGTTGTGATCTAGTTGCTTCTGACTATTGCTGCTGTGTTCTGGGTTCTGTTTTTTGGTGTATGGTTTCTGGTACTGTGTTTTGGGTACAGCTGTAAGAAGAATATCTACTTGTTTCAGATCTAGTTGGTGAAAAGGAGATTGGTTGATTCTTGATGATTGTTTGATGTTCATGGATCCAGTCTGAAAATTTATGAAACGTGGTCCCTGGAAGAAAGAGAAGGTTGTAGCCTTCTGTAGACCAGCACCTACGTACTAGTATCTTGGCTAGTACAAGAGCTAAGGGGGTTGTAGCTCCCTTCCAGGAGAAGCTGGAGAACGAGAGAGAGTGTAGCTCTCTGCAGGTTGCAGCCTACGTACTGGTAAAGGACTGCACCAGTACATTGTAAAAGAAGTTTCTAATTAAAGAAAGATAGAGACGAATTGCAGCAGGTGGTTTTCACCCACATTGGGTTTCCACCTTATATCTGGTGTTCTTGTGTGTGATTGTCTTTCTGCTCTGTTTTACTGTCTCTGGTTACTGGTTATTTGATGCTGCATCTCAGATTAATAAACATCATCTGAAAGTTTAAGTAAATTAAAAGTTTTCTCTGTATACGCAGTTTTTCTTCTGAATAGTTGCGTATATACACGGGTTGAATTAACTGAAGTAGCGTATACAATTTGGTTTTTGAAAAGGATTATTTGACTTGATAATACTGATTCACCTCCCCTCTCAGTATTATTTCCAACATTTTCAAACAACTGTTATGTTCAAATTCGAATTTTACTTCCTATGTTTAGTCCAGGGACTGACTAAAATAGGAATCCATCCTGAACTACTAAAAATATAATGCTATTTTTAGCACTTCCATTTTTCATTCCTTGTTGCCCAATCCAACATTGGTAGCCAAACTGCTATTTTTGGCATTTCTTGTTGCCATTTTTCAACACGGTAAGCAGCTCTTCGAGAACTGAATTCTCTTTGAGTAGTCTAATGGGGGAGGAAGCTGGTCCCTCATTCCCCCTTAAACCCCCTTCCTTCCTTAATGTCGGGGTGGTATGGCACATGGCGAAGCTCTTCCTTCCCCCTACAACCCCCTTCCTTCATTGATTGCTAGCTCTCAGAGAATTTCATTCTCTTCGAGCTGGTTCTCTTTTTTGGAAGCAAAAAAAAAGAGAACCAAACCTTGCTCTTGGAGCATTTCATGCTCTTCGAGCAAATACACAAGGATCCATTCTCTGGTTCTTCGTGAGAAGTTTTCTCTTGAGGTATAATTGGATGAAAAGACTCTTCTCATGGCCTTTAGGTGGTCTCACCCCATGAGAGAGAGAGAGAGAGAGAGAGTATTAAAAAAACCTAGTCATTCATATATATAATATATATAATATATATATATATATAATATATATTATATATATATATATAGAAGGGAATCTGCTCATACAACATACACAAGTACCAACAAAAATTCAAAACAAAACCTTAGAAACAAGGTTTAAAATTGCCCATCCAAAAATGATAGCTTTAGATTATATGAAAATTATATAGTTAAAGACAAAAAACATTATCCTCACAAAACAATGGCACTCATACTAGGAGACATGTTATTGGGTATTTAAACTAGGAAAAAAAATCCCCTATATGCTATTGAAAAGGTGTGTGGAGGCCATAATGAACAAAGAAAGATCATAGATAAAACCTAAATAACGATTACAAGCTAACAATTAAGAAAAATAATAAATTGTAACTAAGACTCTCAAAGGAGAACAAAAGTTGCCGCCACCAAGCCATAAGCTCTAATGTCACACAACAAAGAACACACATTGCTACCAACAAAAAAAAATATGGAAAGAAAAAAACATAAAGCAGAGAACAACAAGAGCACCACCATTAAGAACAAAAAAGTCACATAATAAATCATTAGAAAATGACACTTACTTTATAAAACATGCATGAAAAAAATAAATTTAGAAACCAAAAATCACAGGGCTAACAAATACCATTGCATAAACAACATTGATTGCCATCAACAAACCATTAAAGTAAAGAAGAAAACTATACAAAGAAACCATAAAACACCCACAACCAAAACTAAACCAAAATAAAATAGTATTGTTTGAGAAAAATAGTATCATAACTCCCTGGATTAAACTTGATAGTTACCGATTCACCATGCGGTAAAAAAAATAATAATATCATAACTCCACTCTGGACACCAACCTATACTTTAGATTTACGCTGGAAATTTACGAAAAAATTAAATAAATATTTACTAAAAAAAACTCAAACTTTATTCTCTATCTTAGTAACTTACACATAATTTTTTGTTATTTTTAAAAATACCATCTTTAATTAAATAACATATCTTTATGTTTCCCATGCAACTTATTAAAATTCATTTATAATTCCCGATTTTAAAACACAAAATTCGCCGCCTCCGATTAAACAACACAAAACTCGCTGCCCACCCTCCCCAAAATTGAAAAGCAAATGATTAATTTTCCCCTCATAAATTTCCCCATTTCACCATCACGGAGCTTATTAATTTATAACTCGCGTTCAAACCACAAGTTAACTTACCCTCAGAAGCCGGGGTGGGTTTGCGCTTTCTGTATTCGTCTGCCCTTCCTTTTTCTTCTTCTTCTGCTGTACATTTTTCATTGTTCAGAGTCGCTCTCTGCGAATCACTCGAAGAGTCCGACCTTTATCTTTGCCTTAACGTGCCCATTCCTCTTCCTAAATTGTGGGAAAGTTTAAATCCAGAGAAAAAGCTGCGCAGATCGGGGTTTTTAAGGCTTCTTCTGGAAAATTTCAGGTACGGCACTTATCAAACTTGCTCTGATAGAATTAAATGTTTTGTGTATTGTTTTATTATACTGTGATTCAGGATCGTGTGGGTGTGGCTTTTTAGGGCCATCAGATAAACATTCGAGTCGTATTGATAATCATTGAGTTTTGTGTCTCAGGATCGAATAATATCGGATTTCACAATGTTTGGATCAAGTAACCGTATGTATCGCATCCCGTTTAATTTGTTCCGTGGGTTATTTGATGAGTTAGGGTTTTTTTAGGTTTAATTTTGATGATAGATTTAGAAGAGTAGTGGGGTTTGATTTCAGTGGATTTAGGGCAAACGGGCGTGGCTTTTTATTGGTTTTTTAGGGAGGGGGAATTTGACAATCTTTCTATTATTGAAACGTTCATGGATTGGGGAATTCTTGACTTGCAATTCATGGCTTTGATTGTTTTTGTGATTTACAATTCATGCTTTTCATCATTTTTACAGATTGCAATTGGCGATTTTCATTCCTTTTATGATTTGCAATAGTTTGTCCGTTGGTGTGATTGATTTTAATCTCTATGAGCAGCATTTGGCCAACCAAGTTCCAATCCATTTGGAGCACAGCCAGCATTTGGGCAGACCAACACTGCAACAAATACTAATCCATTTAGCCCGAGGCCATTTGGCAACACAAGTCCATTTGGTGCGCAGACTGGCAGTTCAATGTTTGGCGGCACAGCAACTGGTGTTTTTGGAGCCACACAGACTCCCTCCCCACTGGCTTCTTCCGCTCCAGCGTTTGGCACCTCTTCTCCAGCGTTTGGCACCTCTTCGACACCAGCTTTTGGTGCAACTTCGACACCTGCATTCGGTTCTACGACATCTACTCCATTTGGTGGTTAGCTTCTCGTTCTTTTCTTTTTAGTTACTGAAATATGCTTCTAGAGTTTGATAATTGAAACAATCGTGTGCAAAGTATATTTCACAAAAAAATGTGGTAGATAGCCCGCCACAATGAGGTAAAGTGACAGTTATCTAAAAAAACCCTCGATGTTGTAGATTACTAGATCCTTGATTAGAAATAATAAACATGGTTTTTGTAGCTACAACTCCCTTTGAGATATTTTGGCCCACTGGAATCACAATAAGAGAGGAAAATTCATAACTTGAGATGTTCAACCATAGAAATATAATATAAAAAACCCAGTATTATGATTAAATTTTGATTAGATTCTGATTAAATTTGAATCGTGTTCTCCTGATTCTAGGAGAAGAGGTCCTATCGGCCAGGCAGGTCTGAGAGGACATCAAAAGAGAAACACAAACGATAATTATTTGTAGCATATCAATTCTGCGGAGGTCATTAATCAAATCTCATCATAATGTCCAAATTTAATTTGTGAAATTTGTATGGCCTATGGCTACTTTTGGATTGGGAAATGACTCTAATTAAATCATGGAAAAGTTCATTAATCAATTCTCATCACAATGTCCAAATTTAATCTGTGTGAAATTTGGATGGCCTATGACTACTTTTGGATTAGGAATGACACTAATTAAAACGTTGAACAATGAATGGAATGCTCAATTGCCTTCCTCTTCCTCCAAGGGTCATTTCTATCAGGCGAATGCATGAACCTCTGGATACCCTTTTCAATCTATTTACTCAAATTTATTTACATGACACTCCATTTAACGATTGAGAGGGAAATTCATTTCAATCGCTTGTTTGTTACATGTCTGACCTAAAGTTAGAACACACCAGCCAATGCCATTAAACGAATATGCTCAAATCATATGTGTATTTTTTCAGCTAGTAACATGTTCTTTTTGCCTTCTCTGTCTTCACATGTGACTGAAATAGGAAACAAATTGGTCAAGTTGATAAAATTCTTCTAACCTTTTAAGAAATATGACCATTTCCATACTCAAGTTTCCTTTACCTACCTTGATTAGACTATTGAATATAATTTCTGACTTCAGTGATTTTTTTATTTTTATTGGTCTAGTATGAGCAGCTCATGTTTGTAGGTTCTATAATTTTTAGATTTCAGCTGTTACATAATTTTACTAATCTGATTAATGAAAACTAGCTTGCTTTCAGATTTGAAAAACCAATATATCAAGGTGTTGGCTGGAATTTCAATAGAAAATAAGCAATCCAATATTTTTTACTACCTTACTTTCTGAATAAAAATATGTTCTACTGATAAGCCACTCATGCGTTCAATTAAGACTTTTACCATTGCCTCTTTGGTAATCTCACTGGCTTCCTTAGGATAGTCTTTTAATTTAATATTTGTCCATTTATCATTTCCATTTAGTATCATCTAATTTGAATTTTGAGTAGCAAATTTAATAGAAAACGTTGTCAAACTATTTAATTAAATGATTAGAAAAAGCTACCAATCTGTTCCTTGGTACTTTTATTTGTTCTATTACCTTGTCAATAGATTCTTATTGCTTTGCAAAAATATTTTATGAACTTTTGATTTAATACTTGTCCATTTATCATTTCCATTTAGTATCATCTAATTTGAGTTTTGAGTAGCAAGTTTAATAGAAAACGTTGTCAAACTATTTAATTAAATGATTAGAAAAAGCTACCAATCTGTTCCTTGGTACTTTTATTTGTTCTATTACCTTGTCAATAGATTATTATTGCTTTGCAAAAATATTTTATGAACTTCTAGTGTTTTTTTGGAAGATATTTTGTTAAAATTGACAACAACGGCCAAACTCCACATGGGTCATCTTATTTATGACAACTGATATTTTTCTTGGATCCCTCTCTCCTAGAGGTGTAGGATTGATCTAAAGATCATTTGATTCTGACATGTATAAATGAAGTTATGAATTTATTTTCATTATGGACAAATTGTCAAAGGTTGGCCAGCAAACTTATGTAGGTGCAGAGGCCCAACAGTCACGTCTATTCATCCTCAACGTTTGCTATAAATATATGATGCCTTAGCCTCATTCCGACACACTCATCTTCTCACATCTCTCTCTATCCTCATCTGATTGGGTACGTTTTTCTGGGCAGCATATCTCTCCACAGATGTGAAGGAAAGGGGCAATTTTTTGTTATGGGTGTTGACCAAGTTTGACCGAATTTCAGAGACTGCTTTTGGGTTGTGTTGACCATCTTTGACTGCGATTTTTGGTGGAGAAATTCTGTTTCAGCAGGCCGCATTTTTGGGCACAAAAATCGAGGCAATTCGTTGACTGCAGCTAGGGCTGACTGCAGGTTGATTGTTTGACCAGATTTTGACTGGGCTGATTTTGGACTGTTTTGAGGGCTGATTTATCTTGCTGTTTGGAGGCAGAAGTTGACTGAAGTTGACCAATTTGTTGAGGGTCAAATATGCCCTGTTGACCAACGTTGACTTTTCTGGTTAGGGCTCTTTTGCTGCTGTTATAAATCATCAGATTTGTGAACTTTACTATCTCTCTTTGCTGAACTATTGAAGACTATAAGAAGAATTGATCAAGGGTTTCCCCACATTGGGGTTTGTCCTTGGCTAGTGCCACATTTTGTGTCCTCTTGTCTTGGCTTGTCTCTTATTGTTTATGTTTATGTTCCAGCTGCATTTTACTATCATGTTGATGTGATTGCGTGATTGCTAAACTGGATATTGATATTGGACTAATATAGAAATTGAAATAAAATTGCTCTAAAGAATAGAACATACTGTTGATGCCTAAAATTATCATGGTATCAGAGCTGAGGTGAAGACAAAGCCCAAGCAAGAGTGAAAGAACAATCACCAAAGACAGTTGGACAAGGAACAAAAGGTTCAATGGGTTCCTCATCTTACTTCTCGGCTGAAGACAAGCTACATGATAAATTTGACTATCATGGATGGAAGATGTCTCTTGATTTGACCTTGGAAGAAAAATAAGTGATGGATTATGTGCAGGGTAAAATCTTTGAACCTCTTTCAAATGCACCGACTCCTGCGAAGACCAAGTACGATAGGGCTGAAGTCAAAGCGAAGAAGATTATAAGGGATTCCATTGACAAACATCTGGTGGCCTACATCTTCGAGTTGAAGACCTCCAAGGAGATCTATAATAGATTGGTTGACATGTTCAAGGTTAGTAATGCTAATCAAATTTTATTTCTTAAAACTAAGTTGAAGGATATTAAGAAGGGCAAGGACGAGGACATTTAATCCTATTTCCTGAGGATTACTGAGATCAAGAATGATCTACTCTCGATTGAAGTGATTCCTGACAGGGAACTTACTCTCACCACCCTTGGAAGGCTCCCACCTGAGTGGTATGTATTTAGAACCACTATACCCAACAATGATCGAATTCCAGGGTTTGAAGAATTGATGTCAAGATGCATTCAAAAAGAAACAAGAATGGTGGAGCAAGAAATGCCTTCTGCCTTCTAATAGAAGCCACCCCACTGCATTCTTTGCTTATGCCAAGAGGAAGAACAATGTAGGTTCAAAGAAGCAAAGTTAAGGAACATTGAGATTCAAAAATGGAAGGAAGGGAAGATGCTTTGGTTGTAATAAGTTTGGCCACTATGCAAGGGAGTGTCCAAATAGAAGGGACACATTGCATGATGATGATCACAATCATTCCATGTGCAACTTCAACAACAATAATCAAAGGAATGACAAGAGAAAAAGGAATGCGGGACATCAAGCAAATGGTCAACCTTTGAAGAAATCAAGGAACTCTAGCTATGAAGTATCCGAGTTGTTAACAATAAGCAAAAAGAGTACTATCTTATATCGACCCTCTCCACTGCCTCTCCTCTGGACACTTTGGGAAATTGGCTGATTGATAGTGGTGCCTCAAGGCAACTTCACCAGATACAAGGAAGCCCTCTCTAATCTGATAGAAAAGGAGACAAACTTGGAGATCATCCTTGGAGACGATGCCATCTATCCTGTGAAGGGAGTAGGGAATGTTACCCTTCAATTGAATCAAGGTAACATTATTCATTTACAAGAAGTACCATATGTACCGATCTCAAGAAGAAACTAGTGTCCATTTCAGCAATGTAAGACAAAGGATTCAAGGTGGCTTTTATCGATGGAAAGGTACGAGTTTGGAAAATAATTTTTAAAGATGGTTTTACTCTTGGGTTTAGGGTTGACACTTTATATCAAGTTGGAGGAAGTCCATTGGGAGCCATGTCTTGCGACACATCTATACAATCTGAATTATGGCATCGAAAGTTTGCCCATCTTCACTATAAGGCTCTTCCCGATGTGAGACAGATGGTGAAAGGTATGCCCAAGCTCGAAGTAGACCATAAAGGTGTTTGTTCGAGATTTGCCGAAGGAAAACTTACAATGGGACTATTCCCCTCAAATAATAGCAAGATCATAGACATATTTGAATTGACCCACTCCGGCATATCTGGTATGATGCCCGTAAACTCCTTGGGAGGATACTTATATTATCTCACCTTTGTGGATGATTATTCTCGCAAGACCTGGATCTACTTCTTGAAGAAGGATGAAGTGTTCACCTAGTTCCGACACTTCAAAGCCTTGATCAAAAACCAATTCGAGAAGAAAATCAAGATATCGAGGATTGATAATGGGACCGAGTACGAATCCAATGAATTCCAAGATTATTGTAGAGAAGTTGGCTTTAAGAGGGAGACTACAACGCCATACACTCCCAAGCGTAATGGTGTGGCTGTAATCGCTCTATTGTAGAAGCTGTTCGTGCCATGCTTCATGATCAAGGCCTTCTGAAGTTTCTATGGGTTGAAGCTGCAAATATTGTCATGTATGTTCAAAACCGATGCCCTCATCAAGCATTGGATTCCAAGACTCCTGAAGAAATGTTTACTGGTAAGAACCCGATGTCTCTCATTTAAAAATTTTTGGAAGCCCCCGTATATTTTCATGTGTTGGAAGAGAAAAAAAGCAAATTGGGTGCATTTGTGAAGAAAGGAATCTTTGTGGGCTGTAGTGAAAATTCTAAGGGATATAGAATTTATTTGGTTGGTCAAAAGGAAGTTGAGATAAGTCATAATGTCACATTTGATGAAGATATGGCTCTTGGGAAGATCAACAACCTTCCTATCCTAAGGAAGGACAAAGAAGTTGACATTGGAAATTAGGGTGTAAAAGAGGACGAAACGATGTCCGATGTTGATGAACCTATGGATCTTATTGATCCTCCTCCTCATGAGCCCTCCTCCAAAAGGAGACCCTCATGGATTAGGGAGACTTTTGAAGATGCCAAGAGACACATTGCACCAAGGGTGACTTTCCGAACAAGTATCCAGGATATTTGATGGCCATGAGCACTATCATTCAAAATGAGCCTTCATCATATGAAGAAGCCGTTAAACAACAAGTATGGAAGGACGCTATGAATGAATAATACGAGTCAATTATGAAGAATGATGTCTGGGATGTGGTTTCTAGACCCCAGGACAAATCAATTGTCACCTCTAAGTGGCTCTACAAAATCAAGCATGGAGATGATGGAGTAGAAAAGTTCAAGGCTCGCTTTGTTGCTTGAGGCTTCTCTCAAAAGGAAGGTATAGATTACGATGAGATATTTGCATATGTTGCCTGATACACGACCATCTGCTCGATTATAGCCCTTGCTGCCTCGCAAGGATGGAACCTACATCAGATGGATGTCAAGACCGCTTTCTTGCATGGTTCAATCAAAGAGGAAGTCTATATGGAACAACCCGAGGGGTTTGAGGTTCATGATCGGGAATCTCATGTATGCATGTTGAAGAAAGCTCTCTATGGATTGAAGCAAGCACCCCGAGCTTGGTATGAGAGGATCGATAACTATTTGATGAAGCTGAGATTCACTAGAAGTGAAGTTGATGCGAACCTTTACTTTTAAGGTTGAAAATGATAAACCTTTCATTTTGGTACTTTATGTGGATGACCTCTTTCTGACAAGTGCAAACCCTCGCATTCACAAATGTAAGAGGGAGTTGGCTTTTGAATTTGAGATGAAGGACCTAGGACCGTTGCACTACTTCCTAGGGTTGGAGGTATGGCAAAAGCTAGGTAAAATTTTCCTATCTGAAGGAAAATATGTTGTGAAGATATTGGAAAGATTTGGGATGGTGGACTGCAAGCCTGTGACTACCCTGATGGAACTTAAATTTAAGAAGTTATGTGGTAGTGCTGCTGGACTTGAATTGGGAAATGCTTTTGAGTATCGTCAACTCATAGGAGCACTGATGTTCTTGGTGAACTCCCATCTAGACATATGTTTTGCAGTGAACACATTGAGCCAATACATGGTGAGTCTCATCATATACCTTGGATTGCTGCCAAGAATATTATGAGATATCTTTGGGGCACAATCACTCATGGACTGAGATACACTGCCGAAAATGTGAGGCTGCATGGTTATTCAAATTTCTGATGTTGATTGGGATGGTAGTGCGGTGGATTGCAAGAGCACTTCTGGATGTTGTTTTTCCTTGGGTTTTGCTTCGATATCCTGGATGCGCAGGAAGTAGAAATAGGTTGCCTTGAGCACTGCTGAGGCCGAATACATAGCTGCTAGTATGGCCTACTGTGAAGCAGTTTGGTTGAGGAAGCTCTTCAGTGAGCTATTTGGACATGTGCTGGATACCACTGTGATCCTTTGCGACAACTAGAGTAGGATCTGATTATCAGAAAATCTCGTGTTTCATGATTGCTTCAAGCATATAGATATTAGGTACCACTTTACCCGGGATATGGTACAACGAGGAGCAATAAGGTTCCATCACATTGGGACTGATGAGTAGGTCGTTGATATTTTGACAAAAAGCCCCTAGGGAAGGTCAAATTCTTGGCCTTCCGAGAACAACTTGGAGTCATGGAGAGATCCTCTTATGAGGGTCCTGAATGAGATGGACATTGAGCTTTGGGAGCTCCGGGGGACTTTGGGTACTTCTTGGAGCGTTGAGCAACCATAGGGTGAGTGGTTGAACCTTCTCCTAGTGGTTCGCTATGTACAGGGTGAGTGGTTTAGCCTTCCCTTGTGATATCCCTTGGCAACATGTAGGCAAGATGAGTGGTTCATCCTTCTCCAGATGAGACATCCTATCCATGCAGTCTAGGACTCATGGGAAGTACCTCTCATTTGGTCAATGAGTAGGGAAATGAGGATAGGGACCATAGTACTACTGATGGACGCATTGTGTACTACCGTACTCCCTGTGCTAGGATGACTGATATTGATTTGGGATCAATGGGAACTGACTTCAAGTTAGTAAGAGTGGTATGAGACACTCTATATTATTTGGGACTGACTTTGGGTCAGTAGAGAATGGTATGATACATTCTCGATCACTTCTTCTTCATAGTTCAGCAGTGCAGAGCAGTGCATTGATGGCAGAGATAGTACAGATTGGCAAATGGATTAGTAGGTGGAGTTCTCCCTAGTTGAGAGGGAGTGTTAAAATTGGCAAGTAGGACCAAACGCCACATGGGTCATCTTATTTATGACAATTGATATTTTTCTTGGATTCCTCTCTTTTAGTGGTGTAGGATTGATCTAGACATCATCCGATTCTGATATGTACAAATGAAGTTATGAATTTATTTTGATTATAAACAAATTGTCAAGGTCGGGCAGCAAACTTATGTAGATTCAAAAGCCCAACAGTCATGTCTATCCATCCTCAACGTTTTCTATAAATACATGATGCCTTAGCCTCATTTGGACACACTCATATTCTCACATCTTTCTCTCTTCATCTGATTGGGTACGCATTTCTGGGCAGCATATCTCTCCACACGTGCGAAGGAAAGGGGCAATTTTCTGTTCTGGGTGTTGGCCAAGGTTGACCAAATTTCAGAGAATGTCTTTGGGATGCGTTGACCATTTTTGACTGTATTATTTGGTGGATAAATTCTGTCTCAGCAGGCTGCATTTCTGGGCACAGAAATTGAGGTAAGCCTTTGACTTTGACCAATATTGACTGCAGCTAGGGCTGACTGTACATTGACTGTTTGACCAGATTTTGAGTGGGCTGATTTTGGACTGTTTTGAGGGCTGATTCATTTTGTTGTTTGGAGGCCGAAGTTGACTACGTTGACCAATTTGTCGAGGGTCAAATCTGCCCTATTGACCAGCGTTGACTTTTCTGGTTAGGGCTCTTTTGCTGCTGTTATAAATGATCAGATTTGTAAATTGTGCTATCTCTCTTTGCTGAACTATTGAAGACTATAAGAAGAATTTATCAGGGGTTTTCCCACATTGGGCTGTCCTTGGCTGATGTCACATTTTGTGTCCTCTTGTCTTGCTTTGTCTTCTATTGTTTATGTTTATGTTTTATCTGCATTTTACTATCATGTTGATGTGATTGCTAAACTGGATATTGTTATTGGGCTAATATAGAAATTGAAGTAAAATTGCTCGAAAGCATAGAACACACCATTGTTGCCTAAAATTAACATATTTTCATCTTTGTTATTTAGCCTTTTACCCATAGTGGGTTCAAACTTCAGATGATTTAGGGATCATTAATGGCATAATATTTAGCTTTGCCGCGTTCATTCAATCATCACGTGAAGAAAAAATCATGGTGGATTGAAAACATGTCATGCATGTTGTTTATATTTGCAGTTCATGTCAATTGGGGCTTCAAGTTAATTACAAGATGAATGATTATAAATTAGGGCTGTGAAGCATCTCAGTCATGAATCCATCATTGTATGTTTTTTGACTATAAATTTTCATAGCAGGAACATCTACATTTGGACAAAAGCCTGCATTTGGAGGATTTGGATCACCAAGTCCTGCTCAATCAAGTCCTTTTGGAAGCACTTTTGGACAGACACAGCCAGCTTTTGGGAGTCAACTTTTTGGTGCAAGCAGTCAACCTGCTTTTGGTTCAACTAGCACACCTGCATTTGGATCTACTTCTACGCCTGCATTTGGTACCACAACCCCTGCATTTGGGTCCACACCTACACCTGCCTTTGGGGCTTCCAGTACTCCTGCTTTTGGGGCTTCCAGTACTCCATCTTTTGGGGCTTCCAGTACTCCTTCCTTTGGTTTTGGAAGCACTACAGCTTTTGGTCAATCGGCTCCAGCATTTGGTGCAGCATCTACTCCAGCATTTGGGAGCAGCACAACATTTGGAAGCACTCCATCTCCTTTTGGTCAGAGTTCAGCTTTTGGTGAGAACTTTCTGGGAGCCTCTCCTTTTTTGCATTATAATTTTTGAATGCTCTTGTTAATGCTCAAATATTTAATATTTTTGATTGAATTTGTGTTGTATGTTCATACCCTTTACCCAACTGCTTTTGGTCATATTTGGAATTTCTTTTGCATATTCTTACATTTTGTTCATTTCTTTTCTACAGGAGCTCAGTCAACAACTCCAACATTTGGCAGCCCGGGATTTGGACAAAATGCCTTTGGTGGACAGCGTGGAGGTAGTAGAGTGGCACCGTATACAAGTACAAATGAGGCAGAGACTGTAGGTGGTCAGGTACCGGGGAAACTGATTTCCATATCTGCTATGCAACAATACAAGGATAAAAGTCATGAAGAATTAAGATGGGAGGATTACCAATTGGGAGACAAAGGTAGTGGAAAAAGATTCTTATTAATTATTATCATCTGCAAGAATGTGGTTGTTTTGGCATGTTATTGCTTTAGATTTACACGCTAATTACTGATAGATTGTTGAATTTGTGTTTTATAGGTGGCCCAAATCCGGCAAGCCAACAACCTGCAGGGGGCGGTATCTTTTCCCAGCCGGGACAGACTAATCCCTTTGGTCAAACAACACCTTCTTTTGGTCAAACAACACCTGCCTTTGGTCAGACACCTGCCTTTGGTCAAGCATCTGCTGCAAATCCTTTTTCGGCTACATCGTCTTCCAGTCCTTTTGGTAATAAACCACCTGGATTTGGTGGTAGCACATTTGCATCTTCATCAGGTTCTGCATTTAATTCACCTTTTGGAGCGACCTCCTCATCCACCCCTTTTGGGACAGCTTCTTCAGCTCCATCTCTTTTTGGATCTTCAACAACATCAGCCTTTGGAGGGCCATCTTCTTCAACTCCTTTTGGAGCGTCAAGCACACCTGCATTTGGTTCATCACCCTTTGGTCAACCATCTCAACCTGCATCTCTTTTTGGTTCAACCCCATCATTAGGGTCAGCTCCTGCATTCGGATCAAGCACACCTTTTGGAAGTACTCAGTCATCTGGATTGTTTCAATCTTCCACGCCGGCATTTGGACAATCCACACCAGCATTTGGCCAGTCAACTCCAGCTTTTGGCCAGTCAACTCCAGCTTTTGGACAGTCAACACCATCTTTTGGCCAATCAACACCAGCATTTGGACAGTCAACAACAGCTTTTGGCCAAAGCACTCCTGCTTTTGGGAGCAACCTGTTTTCTAGCAGCACATCATCAATGCTGTCACAGAGCAAGCCAGCAGGCCTTGTACAGCCAACTGTATGTTTCAGTTTTTCTAATGTTTTCCATCGTATGAGGCTATGAGCTATACTGAATTGCAGTTTGAAATATCATATTCCTCTAATGAGATGCCCAGAGCATTATATTTAGCTCATTAGGCATTCTGGAATGTGCGTCTTAAGTCCATATAGCGATTCTTTGTTGTATGTGATGTCTTTTGTGGAGCTTGTGTTTTGATATTTGATTGGTATGAACTGCAGCCTTCCCTGTTCAATGGCTTCCAAACATCCAACCCTGCCCAGACACAGGGTGCATTTTCTTTTGGTAATTTTGGCCAGTCGCAACCAGGTATGTTAATGATGATTATTGCCAACTATAGATATTCCAATTCTTTTAGTTGGATTTATCTTTCACTATCAATGGAATTTGTATTAGGTTACAAGATTTGACATGGGATGTGTATCTTTTCTGCACTTCATTAGCTGCTTCTGGTGGTTTTGGTGGCGTATCAACTCCAGCTTTTGGACAGAGCACTTTTGGACAACCGTGAGAACTACAATTATATTCTCGTTTCTATTTCATATGAATATGAGATTCATGTTTTTGGTACCTTTTGCTCTTCTTATAGAGCACTTCCTTACTTTTGTTGCAGCACTCAGCAGAATATAATGGTTTCCACACCACAACCTGTAACAAATCCATTTGGAACTCTTCCTGCAATGCCTCAGATGTCTATTGGACGAAGTGGGGGATCTTCTCCTTCCGTTCAGTATGGGATATCTAGTTTGCCTGTGAGTGTGGAACCGATGTTTTAATTATTCTCTTGTTTTGTGAAATGAAGTTGTCTTGTGCATCTGGTAACATCATCTGTTGTCTTTCAATTGGTTTTGATTGCTGTTTTTTGACAAATCGACATGGGTAGGTTAATGAAAAACCTGTTCAAGTAAGGACAACATCTCTGTTGACTCCAAGGCATGTAACTCAAAGGTCAAGGATCCGCATGCATTCGCGTAGATACAATCCTAAGAAGGATAGTCCCAAGGTTATTCAACAACAATGAATGGTTATCACTTTTTTCTTGTTTCACACATCTACAAGATACTTCAAAATGCACAAGATATCTAGTTTGCACTGTGTGCTGGTTTATTCACCAATTTAGCTCCATTGCTGCAATGTAGGTATCGTTTTTCAGTGATAGTGAAGAAGCGCCTAGCACTCCAAAGGCAGATGCCATGTTCATCCCAAGGGAAAACCCAAGGGCTCTTTTTATTCAGCAGCCTGATCAATCTCCGTCATCTGCTGCATGCAAGCCAACAGCAAACATGAAGGAAATGGCTATTCCTATTAATGATAATGGTGAGATCTCAGGAATCGTTTTTAGAAACATAGGATGTTGCTCCCATTAGTTTTGACAATAATTGACCTGTAATTTGTATGCTTCTGAATTGAACTGACAATGGGCCTGTAATTTTGATGGCGGTTAAACTTAGCCTAGTATTCTTGACGTTCAATTCACTGTTATTTGCTTGGTTTTGATTAACTTATTAAGGACTGAGATGCAATAACAATGTTCGTGCATTTTTTCATTATTTGATGTTATCCACTATCTGAATTTGAAATATTTTGTTCTGTATCTCAGGAACAACAGCAGATGGTAAAAATGGGGCATCATCATTTGAGAAGGCATTTACACAAGAACATGAAGGTTACGTGTCTAGCCATTATTTTTTTAATCTTGATTATTTGACCCTGTTAACTTTTCTTTTTTGTGAGTTTACGAGTTGGAGATTTGTAGTGACTTATTTTTGTATTGGATTCTCTTGTTTTCCAGACAATGTTGACGACTGGTCATGTGGTGGCGAGGATACAACTCTTCAGAATAACTCACTATCATCAAAGCCAGCTGATGCCAACGTAAAATCCACTTCAAGGCAGAATGGTCTTCACGAGGAGCATAATCATAGAGGAAATGGTTATATTTCAATTTCTGGCCATAGAGCTGGAGAAGCCGCTATAGTATATGAGCATGGTGCAGACATCGAAGCCCTTATGCCTAAACTTCGGCATTCAGACTACTACACAGAACCAAAGATACAGGAATTGGCTGCTAAAGAGCGTGCCGAGCCAGGTTATTGCCGCCGGGTCAAAGATTTTGTGGTTGGTAGAAGAGGCTATGGTTCTGTGAAGTTTTTTGGGGAAACTGATGTGAGACGTCTAGATTTAGAGAGTGTTATTCAGTTTAACAAATGCGAAGTTCTAGTGTACATGGATGAAAGCAAAAAGCCACCTGCAGGTCAGGGACTAAACAAACCTGCAGAAATAACTTTGTTGAATGTTAAATGTGTTGACAAGAAGTCAGGTCAACACTACACTGAGGGTGCAGAGGTGGAAAAATTTGAGAGAAGGCTCAAGAGAAAGACAGAAGAGCAAGGGGCGGAATTTGTTTCATATAATGCTACTAAAGGTGAATGGAAATTCCGTGTGAAGCATTTCAGTAAATACTGTTTTAATGAATCTGGTTTGGAAGAAACATTGTATCTACGTATTCACAATCTTCTCATATCTGAAGGATTAGATGAGATCTGATGTGAACCTCAACTTCTCTGGCCACTGTTACTATCTTCATATTGTTTTGTGTACATGTTTATAGGCCATTAGGAATGGCTTCTGGGTTAACCTGTATGCCTTTTGATGTATTGGTTTTACGTGATGTTTATAATATGATGGATCTCTAGGGATGTGCTGTTTACGCTGCTCGTTTGTTTGACCGAATGGTCAAGTTACATGATCCGTTATTTGCTGTGTAAGACCATGGCCTAAAGAATATAAGCGTTTATCACTATTTTTTCTGTTTTAAGAGTTTTGTGATCTGCAATATAATATTTTATTACGAGCTGTTAACCTGCCATGAGTTGCATATTCCACACTGTATTTTTGGCTTTTGATATTGATGGCATCTTTCAAGATTCATCAGTCAATTATGTGGAAATTTTACAAGGCAGTAATCATGTTTGAGTTGGCTATACAGTGCTGTTGCAAAAAACGATGTTTATATGCATATCTGTTTTTTTCCTTCTATTAACAGTTACATGCCGTCTGCTTTTTTTTGTCGTTTTTAAAAAATGAGCGACTGCCACTACGGTGATGGGGTGCTAATTTCTACATCTGTGGGAGTAGAAAGTGTCCATTCTATCATAGACACTGCAAGGTGCATTGTAATGTGTGTTTCCTACTTCCTACCTCTTATTTTATTGGAATTATTGTTAGGGATTTAAGAATATTACAATTGCTAGAGGGTGGGGAATAATGGAGAACACCGAAAAATGTATTTTTAATATTTCCTTCATTTTCATTCTCATATTATAAGGGCTAATTGAAATATTGTTCAGGAAACAGTGAGTTTGCAAACAGCAGAGTTTTTCCATGTCAGTTTTATTTTCAAATCACAATCGCTAATAAATATTTATCTAGATCATCCTATTCTTGGGACAGTTTAGCAAAATGGGAAAGATAACAAGCGACAAACATTTTTATGTCTGCTGTTCTCTGTATCAATGATAAACAAACTATACAAAAACCCTCTTTACTAACGATTAACAAACTGTACAATAGATCATTTCTTCAAAACTTGTTTTTGGATCTCCATTTTAGCAAAATGGTAATGATAAACAATATGTACAATAGATCATTTCTTCAAAACTTGTTTTTGGATCTCCATTTTAGCAAAATGGTCAGGTTAACACTGATAAGAAATAACAGGTAATGGGCAGGCTAACACTGATAAGAAATAACATGTAAACGGTAATTTATCTGTTCCACATGAGAAATAACATGTAAACGGTAATTCGTTCTGTGCTACATATATAAAGGATAGAAATTAGTCGTGTCTTTTTGGATGAGGTTAAATACACTTCATTCATAAAATATAAGAATCTTTTTGGATGAGGTTAAATACACTTCATTCATAAAATATAAGATTTTTTTTTTTTGGCATTTTGTTATTGATAGTATGGTAGGAGACGTAATGATTTTTTATTTCAACTAAAACTTTGTGAGAAGCTTAAGGGTGCTTCCCCATTTTCATGGTTGTTCAGGAGGATTTAGTTACTGACTTGCTGACCGAACAAACCAAATATCCAAGAACATTGGTAAGAACAGATGGAACCAATTAGTTACATGATGGCTGCAATTCTCTTACAATAAAGTCCCTTACAATGAAGTTATTACAATTTTCTGACAAAAAAGTTCCTTACAATAAATTCATTGCAAGTTTCTTACAATAAAATCAAATAAGTTCATTATAATAAAGTCAAATTATCAAATTATCTTGTGGCCTTTAACTTATTTTGAAAAAGATGATTTTGTGAACTGTTCCATAAAAAAAAAATTTATGCCACTAAACCAGTATCGTCCTCGACCATATAATAATAAATATTGAAACACCAGTATCGTCCTCGACCATATAATAGTAAATATTGAAACATGCATGCAAACTCTTTGATGCTTATTTGTAATGTAATCTCACTATTATAATTGCAAACTGTTTGATGCTTATTTGTAATCTCACTAATGCTTATTTGTAATCTCACTATTATAGATGTTAGATGAGCTACCAAAAGAGAAATTAAAGGCTTATAAAAATTTTGATATTGGTTTATAAAAAAATAAATATTGAAACACCAGTATCGTCCTCGACCATATAATAGTAAATATTGAAACATGCATGCAAACTCTTTGATGCTTATTTGTAATGTAATCTCACTATTATAATTGCAAACTGTTTGATGCTTATTTGTAATCTCACTAATGCTTATTTGTAATCTCACTATTATAGATGTTAGATGAGCTACCAAAAGAGAAATTAAAGGCTTATAAAAATTTTGATATTGGTTTATAAAAAAATAATGGTGTGATTTGTTTTAGATTAGTATTTGGTGGTTTTTTTGATGGTGGAGCAAAAAAAAGTAGAGTTGTTTGGGAATAATTGGATAAAAGACGAGAAAAAAATATTTTTACTTTTGAAGGAGGAGGAGGAAGAAAATAAGTTCATGAAATTGTCTTACTATTAGTTGGGAGAACAGAGTTGATAAAAACACATTTGTTGGTGGCAAGATGAGTGTACTTGAACACTTGGCCTTCCCCTTTTCTCTGCACATTAAAAGAAAATTTAATTGACAAGAATCCATAATACCATTTTTCACATGCTTTCTTATATGCTTAATAAAATAGGTCAAATATGGCTAACAACTATACATCTTGGCATTATTTCTACAACTAAAAGAACCACTATCGTGCATTTGTTAAACACCTATATTGATTGATGGAGAAGTGGATAAGAATTGTTCTAAAAAGCCTTTGAAGATGTAGAGGACCAACAATTAACAATTATAGGGGGTTATCATGGAGAAGATTCTAAAGGGTAGATTTGATTGAGTAGAAAATAACATTGCTACACTAATAACAATGGTAACACTATTGTTAGTATCAAAGGGTATGGAAACACCTTTAAAACACAAGCTTAGTCTAGAAGATTAAAAAAAGTGAAAGATCCACAGAGTGCAACACAATAGAGTCATGGTCGTAAAATGTATATGCCTTTCCATGTAGAGGCCAAGGTGGACATCTAGCTATATCTAGAAGATGGCAACACATAGAATCAATGGGTGCGAAATATGGAGGTGTACTTCAATGTACACAGTTACTAGGAAACAAAGGATTGTATTTGCATTGTTGAAGGTTGAAGGCCATGCTTGGACATCGTGGGAGAGTGACGTAGTAGGATATGTCCAAAGCTTAGTTCCACCTGATTATACATGAGGGCCAATATATTGTGTGGCATTACTTCAAGAAAATTTAGAGGCAATTAATGCTGAAATCCACTACATAGTTTAGGATGAGAGATGAGAGCTATATAGTAGGGTGTATCTCTAAAGAATCTAGATATGTTGATCAAATATTTGGGAGCATTGATTCCTCAAATTCAACAACAATCGATTATGTTCAAGACTAAGGCAATTGACAAAGCAAGTGTTGAAGCATAATACCTTGAAGGAGACAAGTGGAGGCATCGATTTGGCATGCACAAACAAACAAACCCACAATAGCAACAAATATATGGTAAGAACAAGAAGTGGATCAAGCAGGATAATGGTAGCAACACAAGAAGCAACCCCTTTCATCAAACAATGTAAGGCTTGTGAGAGAATGAAGACACTTAACATGACTAATGGAAATTGAACTCCAAGAAGTTCCACACGCATTTTTTGAAGAGGAAGAAGAAGGCCCCGATAATTGTAGATTTGAGGAGGGTGGAAAATACCTCAAATCTAGAAAATATTAGTTGTACTCACAAGAGAAGGAGATGATTGAGTTGTTCTACATCGAGATCCACATAAAACAACACGAGGTAGATTGCTTGTTTGATCCCAATTCTTAATCCAATTTGATCTCATTAGTTGAATACCTCACATATGATAAAAGATCTTTGCAATTGTGCAAAAAATGAAGTGGAAGCATTACCTCCCTCAAAAAGAGGTAATGCACAATGATCACCAACCCCTTAAGTACAAGTCAAAGAAAGATGTAGTGAGGCATTACAACTAGTTGGGATTCTTGTTACAATTCCACCCACTATTCAAGTACAGGAAATGATCTACAAACAAGATAGCAGAGATACTTTCATGATCCCCATTGAAGAAGATTGTAGCAATTGGAGTTATAACATAGCTTCAAACCTTCACTCATGCACTAACAAGTGAAGATGATGAGGAAGATTAATATTTGAGGAGTATACAAGCAACTAAAAGATAGATTGTTCATTAAGAATTGGAATGGATCTTATATAATATTTCATCATCTCGATACTTTGGGGAAAAATTGGAGGAAGCGGCTTGCATCTCTCATTTTAGGGGCATGTCCCATTTTGGTGAATTAGGTTTGAAATCTTCCTAAGCCTTTTGACGTATCAAACATCACTTTTTTGATTGAAAATTTATGAGCATAGCGGCAAGCTCCTCAATTTTATTTGACTTGCTAAAATATTTCCAGTAATGTGAAAATCAACTCAATTAGAGTTTGTATGCAGAAGTTGACCCTTTTTGTTGACCATTATAGTATCGAGTGGATATCATGTCATCACCAATTAATCACACGCGGGACCAGTAGGTTATGGAAGCATAATAGAGGAGGTTGTGGATTCCATAGTAGCCATTCAAGCCATAGTGTCTAGGGCAACTCCATAGAGAATGCCCCTTGCTTTATATATGCATTCCTTAATCGATGAATGGAAAGTAAAGAATAGGCCTCACTTTCTACTTGGGTTTTCTCCCACATCAAGCTTCCTAGGTCACATCTCATGTTTGTTTGTGTAGATGGTGTGTTCATTTTTTTTTTCATTTCAATTCCAGTTATTTACATAAATTGTGCATTAAAGTAGTAAAAATAAATTTGAGATTTAAGGTAATAATTCTGAAATAAAATATTTCAGTACAATGTGCGATTTATTGTTACAAATAATTCTAGTGGAAATTGAAGGTATTTGGTTGGTTATGCTTGAAAAATAAAGTTATTACATGGGATAATCTATGGAAAAAGGGTTTTCAAGGGCCTAGAAGATGCCCCATGTGAAAAATAGAGGAAGAGACAATTACACATTTGATGTTACAATGTTCCTTGGTTGTTGCAGTCTTTATTAAACTTTTCTTCAACATGGAATCTGGCAAATTTACAGGATTGCATCAAGGAATGGAAGGATACCAACTCAAATTATGTCTATCTTTTGTTTTATATTATGTGGGGAATTTGGAAAAGGAGTAACTCAATCATTTTTATAGACATGCCCCCATATATAATGAGAACAAGAATACAAATTATGGGTTCATTTAGAGAGATGGGTCCTATAGATAAAAGTATAAGAAAAATAATTATTTCTCTGCCACATAACGATCTACAATTTCCTATCATCTACTTGACAAGGCAACGTAGTCAAACATATGTGGCTGTGGTGGTCTGATCTTCTTGGAGAGGTGTCAATGTTTTAAAGTGTATTTGGGTGGAGGAAGAGGTACAAATTCAATATCTGAGCTAATTGCACTTTGGGGAACTTTAAATTTGGCTAAGAATGTGGAGATGGCTTCTATGAATGTATTTGGGTATTTAGAGACTGCGATAGAATGGGAAAATGAGTAGGGTGCTTTAAATGCGTCCTCATTGGAACATTGGAAGGATAAGGTCTTGTTGTCGTTGCAAAAATCACCCTCCAAAATTTTGCCTACACCTTGAATTTTGGAGCCTCCTTGTGATCTTACGATTTTTCATTCCAAGTTGATCATAATTGCTTTATGATTGGTTGATGTTTTTCTGATTATTTAAGCCTTCTTCCTAGATTTTAATTGTCGAAACCACTTTATTACACATGCTTAGCTTTCAATACATTCGTAAGTGCACCTCTTTCTTGCAAGCTTAGTAGTCAATGTTTACCTCTGCAGAAAATCATTGAACAACCCTTAGAAACAAAGCATGCACAATCACTAGTAACAATGATTCCATAGTCCTTGGTAATAGGAATTGTGTAACTCACAACCCTTGCGAAACCCCTACCAACAGTGCTTGGGGAAGTTGCAATGCGGAATCCATCCCAACATTCAGTGCACAACATTATTTGATAACCTCTCCCACTCTTAGTGGAAATTATATCGTCGTTCCAGTAAGTCTTCTCAACTGTCGCTTTTGCACACCTTTTTCTTTTGCAAGTGTCGCTTTCACTTTCACGACTGTTGTTTTTGCTTGCTTTCACTTTCACAAGTGGCACTTTTTCTTTCTCCACTTTTTCATGTGTCACTTTCACTTTCTTTGTCTTTTGCAAGTGTCATTTTCACCTTTTCTTATTGTTGCAAGTGTCGATTTTCATTGTTTGTACTCCTGCATGTGTTTCACCTTAGCATACTACTAGAAGTAGGTCCAACACAATCTTCTGCATTCGTTGATCATATATATCATATAAAAATGCACTAGACACTCTCCCACAACTCAACACACTTTTTGGTTGTAGTTGACACTTCTATTGTAACTTGTATTATAAGTGTCGCAAATATATGTTTCAACTGTCGCACTTAGAAATAAGTGTCATTTTGCTGTCGTTTCAAGGTATGCATGTGTATTTTGAGTACGGTGCATTCTATTAGCTTGGTATTGATGGTATACATGTGTGTGATTCGGTTTTGGACCCTATTTACATCATTCTTTCTCCCTTGTTCCATTGATCCAACACTTAGCCAATTTTGGAGTTCATCGCTATCCTTACCTTCTACGGAACTCGCGAGCATACTTAATCTTCCAAGAAAGCGATGAGTGCTCTGCACTCTCCTAAGTATTAGTGATTAAATCCTTATATCTTGGACCTGTGCACTCTGCTCATCTTACGGAAAATCTCCTCCACCAACACATTGAGCAACCTTGAAGAATAAGCCAACAATTTAGCTACTTAGCCCTACCAATTTCATAGTTGATGATCTCTCTTTGCCTGAATTGCACATTGCATAGCTGCAGTGGGCAGTGGATCTCCCTATGTCAGTGTCATGCCCAACTGCGTAGTTCCCCAAGACTCCTCTCCAACTATTGCACATTGCATAATTATAGTGTGCAACCCTACTTCCCTAGCTTCCTATCTTGCTCAACTGCGTAGTCCCTTCATCTGGAGGGCCTCTTACTGTGCATTGCATAGTTCTAGTGAGAAATAGGTCACTTATGGGTCATTGAAGTCCTCAACTGCACAATTCACTAAGCTTGTCCCTCAATCATTGCACATTGTGAAGTTATAGTGACTAGTCTCGCTCCTCCTGCTGGCTGAAACCCCTCACTGTACAATCCCTTGTCCTAGCTTGCTCTCTACTACGCATTTCGCAGTTCCAATGGATAGTGAGGTCTTCCTTCAATACTTGTGACGCCCAACTACGCAATCTCTACCTCTTCCTCTTTGAGCACTCCTCACTGCGCATCATCATTCAACAAGCTTAGTACCTTGCTTCTTGGACTCCCTCAGTGCGTAGAAGACCTATCATGCCCTCCCTTTATTGCGTATTGTGTAGTTACAATTAATAGTGAGACATTCCTAGATCTTTGAAATAAAGAATTGTGCAATGCCTTCTCTCTCTCTCTCTCTTGAGAAGCTTCAAGCCTCAAGCCTCTAGTCATTGTTACCAGTACTTCACACACATTCATGTCTCTTCCTCTAGCCATTGCACAATATGAATTTCCAGTGCATAGTCTCCTGCTTCTTACCTCCTATAATTGAATAATGTAACCAAGGAAGCATCTCCCTCTCATCCCTCACACAAAGCCATCACAATCAACATCTTCCATGAGCAAGACGAGGTAGAATAGATTGCTTCTTGACTGATTTTGGCTTGTCATGAGTGGCCTTCATTTACAGATATTATTATATCAACATGACAAGGTGATGCTTAAGGAAGTCACTGAGGAGAGGCTAAAAGAGAGCACTTGTGAAGGAGCAAAAGAGGAACCATCATGAAGGACATGAAAGAATCTTGGATCAAGACAAAGAGGTGGCATCTCATGCTGACTTGGAAGGTTATGATATTTACCTAGATCTTTTGGAGGATGAAGATGAAGACAAGTAAAGATCCATCATGAAGAATTCAAAGTCATATCAACAAGGAGAAGAGTTTGACATTGATGAAATGAAGTCTTATGTCACCATCTCCAAGTCATGGCTTCTCAAAGTGTCATTACAAAGTCATATGTGTTAATGTATTTTGCCACATCATTTGTGGAATGTAATTGTGTAATTTCCAAAAATGATAAAATGTAAAGTGTGTGGAATCCAAAGGGTCCCACATGGAATATGAATAGTCACTAGAAATTTATAAAGTCATATATAAGGTCAAAGGTCATGTAGGAATTGAAAAAGTCATAGTAAAAGATCTAGAGTCATGAGGGAGGTCAGGAGTCACATGGGAGGTGGAGAGTCACCTCATTTTTTTGTAAGTACACCCTCATATCCCAAGAGAAGGGGACTTTGGACCTTTCACCTTGGCTTCTATAGCTTCACATATGATCCAAGTGGATGTTGGTGGCCACCCGCCAAGTCCACTTGGACCCCCACGATTGTTTCTTTCAGCTTTTCAGTTTCCTTAATTGTAGCACAATTTACTATTTTTAGCAGTTTTCTAGGTCCTAAACTTCTGGAGCCGTTTTGAGGCCCTAAACGACATTTTTTTTTGGGAAAAATGGGAGCAACATGGGTTCATGGATCAATGTTTCTCTTGCCAAAGTTGTAGTTCTCGGATAGATCTTTCTAATGAGATATTGTACGCATCAAACGGAGATTGTATGCCAAAGTTATGACCCCGGGAAGTTGATGTACCAATTTACCCAAACGGGGCCCATAGTTTGGTGTTTCATCTTCTAGGGTTAGGTTTTTGGATGTTTAGCGTTTTCCATTATTTCTCAACAATAAATAGGCCTTCGAGCCTCATTGTAACACAGTTCAGAGGCATGTAGCCACCACATCTCTTCTCAGAGATAAGCTACCATCGCCCTAGCTGTTTATTTCCATTTTTTGTCTGTAAGCATATCTCAGTGTTTTACATTAATGAAATGAAGTATTATTTCGCTGCATCTTTGTGTTTATGGTTATCTCTGTAATTTGTTGCGTTTTTGTTTAAATCCGGGTCAGTGGTATCAGAGCGGTCTGCTTTTTCTCTATTTTTCTTTGCATGTCCCTAATTAGGTCGGGATATAAGGAGTTAGGGCTTGAACTGGTCGAACCTTTGCAAGACCAGCCTTGCAAATCCCGACGACCTCCCATGGTGGATGAGAAGAAAGACGAGGGGGCAGGAGATCCTATCAAAATCTTTCTCGAATAAGCCCTTGAGCCACAAAGGAACGCGATGATGGATAGCTTTGCGTAGATCCTTCAGCGGCTACCTAGAGGCGACGCATCAGCTTCCAACAATTGCTCTGGAAATGCCACACCGTTTAAGGTACAAGTTAATTTTGAAATTGTTAACACTCATAAGCTTCCAATGCTTGACAATATCAATTTGCACATGCAAACTGGGCAGTTGATTGTAAATGATTTGCACAAAACAAATGCAACTACGATCAAAGCAGAGAAAATGTTGAACAAAGTAATTCAACAATTGAAGTTGGAGAAAGCTAACTTCGGGGCTTTAAATTCCTAGGTAGATGAATTGAAGAAAATTATTGTAAAAATAGGTGTTATCCCTAATGATCAACCTGCAATACAAAAGTTGTTACAATCTGCTAAGTCAAAGATTGGGGTTTTAAAGAAGAAATTGAATTTGCCTACAGGTGATCATCCCATTACTGCAGGGATAGCTGAAGTTGAAATGAAAATGAAGAACTCCTACAAGATGTATTGCAAAAAACTGAAGAAGTTTATTTCCTTAAATAATCTTTGGATAAGCTGCAAAATAGGTAGATACTCATGTCTATACAATAGTAATGCTATCCAATGCAAAGGATCCAGTAGAGTAGGTATTACAGTTGGGAATGGAGCTAAAAATGGTTGAGCATGATGTGAAGAAAGCACAAAGGGAATTGGAAACATCCTGTAAGTTATTGAATTTGAGTCAAGAAGAAGAAATAATGGAAAAGGAAAATGCAAAAAAGTATAGAGAGGATCTTCTAAGGGCTAAAGAGGAAATTAAAAGACTGAAGGAGAAAATGAAGGGCAATATGTCCTTAATTCAGTCCAGGAGATTCTATGGGATGAAATCAGTGAAATTATCAGGGGCATCTGGGAGTTCCTTGTTATTATCTCTGAGACAAAACTCAATGTGAAATAGATTTTAACAAGATAATTGTCAGAAATGTTTACAGAAATACTGTTGAGAAGAAAATAATGGAGATAAAGGAAGCAGTTTCCAAGTTTAACATCCCGTTTGATAAAAGGGTTAGAGCTGGACTTCCTTCTTGTTGGGATCTACAAGGAAATTTGTTTTCATGGAAGACATATGAGGCTTTGCTAGTTGAGTCAAAAAGAAAAGTTGACAACACTCATGAAAAGACAGTAGTATTGAAGGGAGCCGCTATTGTGAATTACCTTAATAAATATTTTAAGCTTATGTGGATGGTGAAGACTCTGTTTATAGATAATCCTACTTATTGTAGGATTACAGCATGCATGATAGCACTTGAAAAATTGGAAGAAGCGCCAAAGTCAAATGTACTATTGTGGAGAAAATGCAAGGAATGGATGATAGAGCAGACCAAAGATACACCAGCAGGACCACCTACTCAAGCCACAGATTCAAATAGCGATCAACAATAACCGATCATACTTTAATTTCTTTTACTTTGTGTTATATTATTTCCTGAGAAAAATGAGGTGCCTTTTATCCTCTAATGTATTGTTATGTAATGACTTTTACTTTAGATGGTTAGAAAGTAGTTAAGTAGTTTGACAGTTTTGGTAGTTACCAACTGTCTCGTGATGTATAAAAAGAGGTAAAATTATAGAACAAAGGTCCAAATTTTGAAGAACCTAAAGACTATACTATTTTGTAATTAATACACTGATGATTAATGAAAGAATCAGGGGTTTTCCATACAGCATTGGGTATGATTTTGTAATTTCTTTGTTATGTGTCGTTATGTCTCTTCCTCTCTTTAAATATGGTAATGAAGATGCAGGTCTTTGTTTGCTTATGTGAATAAAGTTAAAATTCCTTAAAAGAGCACTCCCATATTTAAAACTCCTTTCTCTATGTTTCTTCTAAGTTATAGATGATAGTTTTTATCAAACACAACATATTGTCTTTACTTTCTCAAAATATTCTTCACACATCATTTATATTCACATCACATGGCATCTTGAGATTTTCATATCAGCTAAATATTAAGGGTTTAAGGTCAGGTCCTTCAGATCCTTCAAAAGAAGACACATTATACAAATAAGTGACATGCATAATAAAATTGAATGTCTTGAGCACAATTTATTCAGAGCCTAGAAATTGGTTTCTTAAGGGACAACAGGGACGACACATTTTCATGCATGTATCATGAATATTGTAATACTATTATTTGGATGTTTGTGGTATATGTTATGTTCATATGTGCTAAAGAAATTGAACTAATTTATTGGCTTTGGTTCTTATCTTGTTGAATGAGTGTTGTATTTTCTTTAATTTTCATTGTGTATATGTGAACTATTTCGCTAGATAATTAATGAATCTTTCTATCTCTCATGTGCCTCTCTTAGGATAGTACTGTTACTTTCCTTCTAGAGACCCACTCTTTACTTCCCTCTCGTGAAAGCCTACTTTTACACATTGCAATTGGTGTTTCACAGTGTCAACTTACTTGTTGATTTCAAATTTTATGTGCATACTCTATTATGTTATCCATTAGTTAGGTCAATACTCCTTATGGGGATCCTAGTCTAAACAATGTGAGGTCTAATTGGGAATTCACATAAGGGAGAACCTCTTGGTTGAAATATTTCTAGCACTAACAATAGGACAATTAGAGTTTAGAATAAGAAGAACATGAGGATAATCCTCTCCATAGTTATGCTAATACTTTGATTACTACAAACTAAAAACAATAATGACAACCTACAACCGATACTGATCACCATTTCCCCAATAATTCTTATAATATATCTTTGATTTCTAAAAGGAAAGGACAAGAAAATTCATTTTAGGAGAAGAGGACTAGTAGAAAAAGTTTCCATGGTGGAGGAGATGAAGCCACTACAAGAAGGTTGAATGAAATATATCAAATTGTTTTTACTTATTCAAAGCCTACAAAGAGGGGAGAAAAAGGAAAATATAATAGGGAATTACAAGAAGAACAAACTGAATACCAAAATATGGATATAGATGCCATCATTGAAGTCCCTAGTTGAGATGAAAAAAAATACTATAAAACAAAATGCTTGCTGAAGAAATCACTATTAAGGACCCTATTATTTTAAAAGAGAAACATTCAAAGAAATTAAAAATTGGAATGGTCAACGTAAAAAATAAAAAAGTGGTGGATCAATGGAATTCTGATATCAACATCAGAGAAATAAAATATTCTCAAAGTTTAAAGTTTCACTAGGCAATAGGAGATGATCTTGAGTATTCTATCAATGAATGAGAAAATGAAACAATTACCTTAAAGAAAATAATTAATGAACTGGAAGATGATTTATGTTTGAGACCATTGCTTTTTGAACCATTGAATATATTGAGACCCATTGAAGAATCTTTTGATCCAAGTGAAAATATGAAAGGAGTGTAATGCCTATTGGAAAATATTGGAAAATATGTGTGATATGGATCTTGTGGGAGGTCCCCAAGATATATATAAAAAAAATTGGAATCTCAGGGAAAGAGGATAACAGACAATAAACAAAACCACATAGAAACTTTTATTAAAAAAGAGAACAATTGTAAAAGCTACATTACAATGGCAATATGTCCTTTTAAAAAAAGAGGCTTCGTATTTATATCCCTTTTGAGTTACAATACCATGGGTAAATTCCATGGGTGTATAAATACTATGGGTGGATGAATACCATTGGTGCATGTCGCTTTCCATTCAGATCATTCTAGCCTTTTTGATTTACAATACCTTGGGTAAATTCCATGGGTGGATAAATACCATGGGTGATTGAATACCATGGGTGGATGCCACTTTCCGTTCAGATCACCCCCCCGCTTAAGAATCATTGGTCCCAATTGCATGATGTTCCCTCCTGAGAAGCCTTTGTTAAATATGAAGAGTCATTGAAGAGAAGGGTTTTATGTGGTTGACCCATTTACCGTGATGAATGAAGATCCGAGGATAGAGATACCATGTAATGCTTGTGACCAAATATAATATTGACAATGTGTGACCTATAAAATGGACTTCAATGAACCCTACATAGCTAACATTTCAATTAATTCAGGCAAATTTGTCTTCTTGTCCATTCTTACCATCCATTTCAAATTGTTCCTTCCTTAATTTTTCAATTTTAGAAACAACACTGGATCAGTGGGTGGGTTTGTGGATGACCCATAACCATGACAAATGAAGATATGAGGATAGGGATACCCTGTAATTCTTGTGACCAACTATGATATTGGCAGCGTATGACCTTGCAAATAGAATTTGATGACAAGGGTATTATGTGGTTGACCTGTAACCTTGGCTTTGTGGGTGACCCATAACCATGATGAATGAAGGTCTGAGGATAGAGTTACCCTGTAATGTTTGTGGGCCAACTGTGATACTGAAAGTGCATGGCCTAGAAAATGGACCTCAAGATAGTTTTCTTGCTAATCAACTTGGTAGAAATATGGAATCTTATCTTGGCTTATATATTCTTTAAACTATGCATACATGCCTTGATTCTGAGCTCATCCTCTAGTTTCTCTCTGTATTTTTCTATGCTTTTAGGGAACCTCCTTTCTTGTTGGCTTACATAAGGCCACTAAAATGAGGGTGGTGATGAATGTTGTGAGAAAATATATTTGCACCAAGTTCACAAAAGCTTCATCATTAAAAGCCTTCATATATTTGCTAATGTTCTCAAAATGTGGAAATTGCAGATTTGATTATATTCTTGCTTTTGCCTCAATTTTTGTACTTCTGTTGGATTCGAACGCGAGGGACACACACACACACATATCTTGTGGTAAGCATGCATGTTGAATATATTCCCTCTCTTTGTAAAATTTCCCTTTTCATGTTGCTTTATAAATCTAGGTGGCTACAAGAACTTTGGTCAATAATGCTAGTGTAGAGAGTCCCGTCAACCACTGTCATAGGGAATTGCAATGCCCCAATTTGAATTCCCATGTTCTCCAACAGATTTGGATAAAGGCACTTATGGATACTATCCTATGGTTTTGGTTCATATTCCCATGTGTAATGAGATGGAGGTTTATCAACGATATAGTATATAACTTAGATTTTCCAAAGGAACAATGGTTTTTTTTGCGCTATAGATGGAGATGCATTTGTTGTATAAGACATAAAATTAGTGAAGGCCCTTTTGATTTACGTTGGAATCTTGTGCAGTGTGAAAAATCACACAAATAAACTTTTTTTATTAAAACAAAGAAGCACTGTAAAAGCTACATTGTAGTGGACAATCTATCCTTTTACAAAATGACGCTTCTTACTTATAACCTTTTTGAGTTACAATACCATGGGTAAATTCCATGGGTGGATGCCACTTTCCATTCAGATCAATGTGGCTAAAAATATTAACAAAATACTTCTTGTAATCTTGTTGTCATGGGAACTAGCAAAGAGTTCACTTACTATTGCTTCCTAATTACTTCTTCTAAAGAGATTTTACAAAAATATTTGGAAGTTGATGAGTTTTTAAAGATGATAGAAGGGTTTTCATTTCTAGGGTTTCTTATATGAATGAAATAGAGGAAAGAACAAAATTGTCCCTCAAAGGAATAACTCAAACATATGAAGGCTTGTTGGAACAAGGGAATTAATCCTCTCGAACAATTTATTATTGGTTGTGATAATGTTGCTACAAGAATGATTGATGTATTCTTTAAAATTATTGGTGTGGAAAATGAACTCAATGGTCCACATATGGTGGTCGATGACATATTAACCGAATAAAGCATAAAATAAAAATTAGATGAAATGCACATCTCTTGGGTAGAAACCTTTGAGACAACTACAAATTTTCAAAGGAATATATTAAAAGATGGCTAGAATATTATGTCAACAAGAATGATGATGAACAAAATGTGATAGATTAGCTAAGTGTCAAATTAAATGAAGGAAAAGATGAATTATCTAATATCCAAGTGAAACATGAAGTAGTTGTAGCACCATTTCAAGGATTCATAAAAAAATGGCTAAAACGTGCCATACAAAAAAGAGTTGAAGGCTAACTAACTTCAATGACACAAAGATAGTTGGAGAGGTTAGGTTTTATTCCAAAGGAACACCATTAAATAGATACATTATTAGGTGGAGAAATGGAAGGTTTTTATTTCTAGCATTGTAACTAATACTTCTCTTAATTGAGTCTTAAAACACTTTATTCTCAATCAACATTCATTTACCTTTTGTTTCAAAGCCATTCTAAATTTGAAGGTTGTTTTTTATTGTATTTTTCTTGTCTTTTTAGGTATTTTAACTTACATCATCCATGGGAGACCAATCCCAATCCATTTGTTTTTTATTTCATGAAAAATATATAGAATTATTATATTTTATATATTGGAGGTTCCATAGAGAATTCTTAGGAACTCATAGTTATTGTGATCTAAAGACTTTAAGTTAAAACATGGTATTTGTACTTTTTTTTCCCTATATATATTATTTATATCAACAGAAATATCATATTAAGTTCTCTATGAATGTGGTTTTTTTCTTTCATCTTGCTCCATGATATGGTGTGCTTTATTTATTGCTGTGTTGGAAACAAATATCTTGGTTTCACTTTAGTTTATTTATAATCTTACCTTGTAACTGTGATTGTGAATATCATCTTATTTTGTATACAATCATTTGCTTTATGTAGAATTATGAGTTTTTGTTATTTTTTAGAAGCGGGGTGCCACATCTATAAAAATGAGAAGGGAAGTCTTTCCCTTAAATGTTATCATTATGACTTGGACAATCTCAATGGTCAATAGTGGTATGTTGGTTGGAGCCTCATACTACGCTACATATTGTAAGGAAATATTTTCCCTAGTCTAAGGTGTTAAGAAGTGGAAGTAATACCTAATGGATCATGAAAATATTCTCCACATTGATCACCAACTACTCCAATACTTGTAGGCTCACAGTAAGCTTCAACAAACCAAACACTACAAGTGGATGGGGTATTGCAACAATTTCATATAGTCATCAAATAGAAGAAGGGAGACAATAATAAGTTGAGAAACATGCTTTCATGTCCACTCACATCCAAGACTATGGCTTTGGGAATTATTATGCATATGAAGCCTTTTATCCATGATGCACAGAAAGAGGTATACACAAAAAATGAGGACTTAAACAGGGTGTTTCCACAACTACATGGCCAATATATTTAGAAGAATATGATATTAAGGATGATTATCATCTTTAGAATGGGTTTCTCTATAAGGTAGACATGCTTTGTGTAGCTTAAGGTGGAATTTTATAGCTTATCAATGATGATAACACATACAATGCTCTAGGATATTTTGGTGTTGGAAAGACAATTTCAACCCTACAAATGTATATGTATTGCCCTATAATGTGAGATGGTGTAGCTCATTTTATTAGATAACACATAATTTGGTCTACTATATATCCCAATAATGGGTTTATTCCATCACTTACCTTTACCCACTAGGCCCTAGGATAACATATTTATGGATCTTGTGGTGGTTTTAAAACCAATAGGAAAGGACATGAATGTTTTTTGTGGTAGTTGACATTTTCAGAAAGATGTGTATTCTTATGCCTTGTAATACCAAAAAAGGGAATGAATCAACAAAACTTTCTTTGAACAAGTCTAGGTGCATATTGGGATATCAAGGAGTATCATTTTAGATAGGGATACTCGATTTACCAATGCCTTTTGTACTAAAATTTTAGAGATTATGGGCACCAAGTTGAAGAGATCTATAGTTTTCCATCCATAAATAGATGGGGAAATGTAAGTAGTGAACGTGGATATTGGCTCAACTTTTAAGGGGTTTTATTATGAAAAATATCCAAATATCTGGGATAACAATTTGATTTATATTCAATAACCTTATAATAGATTGCTCCACACTTTTTTCTCATAATTCCCCTTCAAAAATTTTCCTTGGGAATTTGTTCAATCACTCTTGGATGTTGTATATGGAGAACAAGATGTGAGGTAATATATTGTTGAATACGTAATGAAAATGGAAATAAATGTTGAAAATATTCAGAAAATTAATTTGCAAGTTAAAGGATACATTGAAGAAGTTATAGGAAAAGTTCAAGGCATCACATGAGCAATGCATAATTGAGAAAACATTCAAGGTGGGAGACACAATATGGTTGCATTTAAATATATTATATATATATCTTATATATTATATATTATATATATTATATGCTATAGGGTCTTAGTAAGAAGATCAAGGCTCTGTAGTATGGTCCTTTTCAATCATTAGAAAAGGTGCGTGATAATCCATATAAACTTAATCTACCGCCATATATCCACATTTATTTAGTAATGAATGTGGAAAATATGAAATATATGAACCTTTAATGTTGGTTCAACACACTCATGAGCATGTCCTAATTACCATAAAGGAATTATCACTAGAAGCTTAGGCATATTTGGAAAGAGATACATTTTATAAAGTCTAGAAATTCCATATAGGGAAACATGAAAATTGATAGATAGGTTGAAATGAAAACTTCTAGGTAGGGCCGAGTTATAATCTAGGGATATGGTAGAGGATAATTTTCCTCACTTCATTTATTAAAAACATTTAGGGAACATAAGCCTCCATAAATGGGGAGGTAAGATACAAGATGGATCATTATAGAATTTTTCATCCATCTTTATGGTTTTTGGGTGGAGAAATTGAAGAAATTGGCTTACAAGGCTGATTTTAAGGACATGTCATAGTTTGGTGATTGTAGAAATTTTGAATAATATAACACTTATTCAAAGAGATTATCATGATTATACACTATTTGTGGAATCATGCATAATACATAACCTCCTCTACTATTAATCATCAATTTTGCGGAATCAGAAACATTCGCATGCACACATTGAAACATCAATCAAACATATCAACACAGTATACCACTGGGAAAGCATACAGCTGAAAACCCCCAACTATCTGTATATTATATTGATTGAGAACATGTAACAATACATAGTACAATACTCCTCACAAGTACTCAATACTATCTCCCCCTGTTACAGACAAACTAGCTCAGATCTGAATCAATCACAGGTTCAAATCTCCTCCGCTGCTTGCCTGCCTCCACTGCACAATCCTGCATGAGAATGGACGAGAATGGCTGATCCAAACTCGTATTTACCTTGTGTAGCACTACGCAATTTTCATTGGCAATCTCAATCCATGCATGTGCAAATATCATGCATAACTATAGTCACAACTGACCATTGTCTTGCCCTTTTACTCACCTCTAACACTTGTCTCCACTGAACTATCCATGCACCGAGTTAACTGATGTATTCTTTAGTTGATTTATGAGTTAATAATTAGTGAATTAATTAATAATTAATTCACACCACTCATCACTAGTGTATTTGGCAGTTAGACTAAATACAACTAGTTCAACAAATCAAACTGAACACAACTCCATCAACTCCACAGAACTCAATCATTGAAGTTCTAACTGAAGTCCTTCATGCAATAGCTCAAGTAACCCATAAGAAAAGCATATTTCCTTCTGGCGGTTGCATGTGCCACATCTGTAGCTCGAATTGAAGTGCTCCAAGAGAATAAGATAATGTTTATAGTCTAAATATTATTAAGAGCTAATAATATTCGACTGTTCTATTTTTAGCATGGCAGTCTAAAAATAGACTCCGCCCATATGTCTAAAAATAGAGGTCCATCTATTTTTTTTTTTAGACAGAAACGGATAAGTTTTATTAAAGGGCGCCAACGCATTGGCAATGAGCGGTTACAAAACTGTTCTGGCAGAATGCGAAGAATTTAACTTTCCTCCTGAGACAAAATATTTAGGCAGAGATTGAAGACCCCACTGAAGGAAACAAACTCCATGCTGTCATTCTCGGATGGAACGGAGGAGAGACCATCGGAAAGGCATTGCTGAGACTGTCGACGAACCCATAGATGAAAGCTGGAGGATGAGTGGTGCCTGGGGCGTGCGGCCCATCCGGAACAGAGAGAGGAAACTTCAATAAATGATCCAGAACGTTACTGAATGAGCCCATGAGACAATATCCTGTGAGTGCTTCTATGGAAAGAGAACAGGGCGATCTGCTTCTGCCCGAGTGCAAAAGAAGATCACGCAGCCTTCCTACATTCGAAAGCAAAGGGCGAAACTCAGGGCGTGAAGCTTAGAAAAGGGAACCGACTGCAATATAAGGGATTGAGCCCGGATTTTCCAGATGAACTTTGACAAATAGGCGGCACCGGCAGAAGGGATCAGAGGAGAACCCAGAAGAAAAAGGTCCGGCGGCCACACAACTTAGGGAATATTACATAAGGAGTCGACAGAATTAACATACAACGATCTTTTACTCCGCAGAACGCCTTGATTGGCTTCCATATCTGCCTGGGAGTTTAAATTCCTGGGGATGTGATAGAAAGAGATCTTGTGGAATTTAGGCAGAATAAGTCTGATTTTCCTGAGGATGGATGATAGATGGAGCTGGGACGGATTCTTATTGGAATTCAACGCCTGGATAATGATCCTGGAATCCTCGAAGACTGAAATGGAAAGAAAGTTGCCTTTGATCGCTTGAGAGAGACCCTGCCACAGAGCAAGAGCCTCCGCTCTGTTGTTAGATTCCCTGCCCAGACCCCAAGAAAACCGGAACACATCAGAGCCATTCGGACTCAAGAGAACCCCACCTCCTCCTGCAATACCAAGGTTGCCTTTAGAGGCCCCGTAAAAAAAAGACAATATTCATTCAGAGCCGACCTCCAGATAATGAACTCTTGCTCCTCCAGCCTTATTTCCCAGTTGGAGAGGATGTTAGAGGAGAGGATGTCACAGGCTTTTTGATTAGGGACCAGTCCATTTAACCAAAGATCCTCCTCTCTGTTCAGAGCTTTCCCAAGCTTTTTGGCAGAATTGGCTTCAAGTGTTTCTCCCAATAGAGATTTGACTTTGGTGATGACTCTAGCCGAGTTGCAGCTTTTGTTTATGAATAGTCTATTGTTCCTTTCTAGCCACAACTTCCAGCAAACGATCTTGGGAATCCACATGCAGCAATTTCTGAGGAGATGATTTTTGGAAAGACCAAACGGAGATAATTTGGTCCAGGATTGGAATAGATTTGGGATGTTCCTAGGGAGCTCGAACTTATCAGGATTTAACATAAGGACTCCCTTCCAAACTTCTATCGCAAAGGGGTAGGATAAGAACAAATGATCAACTGTTTCTTCCTCTGACTTGCAAAGATTGCACCAGGAAGGTCCTTCCATTCCTCGCCTGCGGAGATTATCATGAGTGAGAATACTTTTGTGGGCTAACGTCCAACATAAGAAGTCAATTTTGGGCAGAGAGGGGGAATCCCAAATACATTTCCATTGAGCAGGATTTGGAGGAACATTCAGAATGGCCATAATACTTTGGTAGCCTTCAGATGCAGAATACGAACCTGTGACAGATCCCCACCCTCGTTTGTCCTTTGCTGAAGCTTTTAAGGGAGCTTTCCCTTGAAGATTGTCCAACAGAACCGAGGCTTCCCCATCCAGCCTCTGAGGGACCTCCCCCAGTTGCCAGATATCCCATAGGCCGTCCTCCGTCCAAGAGGAGATGTCCCAGAGGGTGTTCAGATTACGAGCTTGGAGCCAGTCCTTAATGTTGGAGAGTTCTTCCATCTGACTCAACGGTAGATCACCCAGAATAGGATCATCCCAGATTCTTATTTGTTTCCCGTTACTTGGGATCCAATACAGCTTATTACTGAAATGTTCCATGGCTTTGATGCAGAGTTTAAAAATAGGAGACCCTTTGGAGGTTCGAGGAGGCTGGTCCAAGCATCTAAGGCGCTTCCCATGCAAATATTTTCTCCATAGGACTTTCTTGCTCCAACTTAATTTTCCAGATATAATGTCCCAAAGTAGCTTGGTTCCCAAAGCCAGATTTTGAGCGGCCAGATCGCGGATTTGAAGTCCTCCTTCTATAAATGGATTTTTAATAATATCCCATTTTACAAGATGCAGTCTTCTTTCGTTGTTTTTCCCCCCTTCCCACAGAAAGCGCCTTCGAAGAACTTCCATTTTGTTGATGAAGGTTTTAGGAGCCAGGAGGATGGAGTGTTGATATAACGGAAGACTTGAGAGGACAACTTTCATCAGAATGATCTTCCCCGCATTATTCAGCCATGAAGCTCCCCAGGCTTGTATTCTGCTTTTAAGCAGTGGCATCCAATGGGCAACTTTAGGAGTGGTTCTGAAGATAGGGATCCCTAGGTATTTAAAGGAGTCCCATGCCCAGGACCCTTCCATACCGAGAATCCTTGCAATATCTGATAATTCCTTAACCGAGCAGTTCCGACTATAGATTGTGCTTTTTAGAAAGTTGATCTTGCTGCCCGATACTTCTCTGTAGATGTCCAACTCCTTCTTGAAGGATTTAGCAGAGATTATGCTTGCCCCACCCAACAGTAACGTATCTTCAGCAAATTGGGCATGATTTATGTCTTTGACCTGGTGAACCATGCAGAGGCCAGGAAGAATTTGAGTTTGTTGATTATGATCCAGTTGAAAGCTGAGAACTGAGGCTTGAATGGCATAAAGAAGTGGGGACAAAGGGCAACCTTGTCTAAGGCCCCTAGAGGCTTGGAAAAAATCTGAGGGTTTCCCATTTACCAACGGCGCAATCCAAGGAGAGGCAATGCAGGCTTTTATCCATTTAATTATGGCTGAAGAGAAGCCCATTTTCTTCATAACCATAAACAAGAATTCATGCTTTACCCTATCAAAAGCATTTGCCAAGTCAAGCTTAATCACCATTCCTTTCTCCTTTCGGCGGTAGCTTGAATGGACAGCTTCTTGCACCAGCACTATGTTGTCCAGAATCTTTCTCCCTTTGATGAATCCTCCTTGGTTTTTAGGGATAATGGCCGGCAAGATTTTCTTGAGGCGATTGGCTATGATTTTGGTGATAAGCTTGTAACTAGTATTACACAACGAGATTGGTCTGAATCTGCTGAAATTAGCAGCTCCTTTCTCTTTTGGAATCAAGGCCAGAAACGCTGAATTGATGCCGCCCCCGATCTTTGTACAAGATTGAGATTTCTTGACCATTCGCAGGAGGTCATTTTTTATTATGGCCCAACAGGAAAGATAGAATCTAACAGGAAACCCATCAGGACCAGGAGCTTTGTCCGATTCCATACTGTCCAATGCATTTTTAAGCTCATTCATGCTGATTGGAGCAGTCAACATGGAATTGATAGGGTCTTGAACACATTGGGGAATCAAATTCATCGGATAATCTTAGGGATCCATTGGTGGATCATCGGGGGCAGAGTAAAGATCTTTGAAGTGAGAGTGAGTTGCCCGCTTGATTTCTTCGAATTCCTTAACCACTACATTTTGGTGATGAATTTTTTTAACAGATTTGAATTGCTTGCGAGCTTCAGCTTGTTTGTGGAAAAAGCTAGTGGTTTTGTCCCCAGCTTATAACCAGAGAGCTCTGGATTTCTGCCTCCATAGTTCTTCTTCTTCCCGACTTGCTTTGTGGAAATCTTTCTGCAGATCAACTTCTCTCTGTAGTAGATCTTGGGTGACGACAGAATTTTCCATAGATAATTGATGGGCAACAAGACTTTTCAGGGCCACCTTCCTTTTAAAGGAGGGAGATTTCAGCGTTCTAGCCCACTCCTTAAGCCTTCTTTTGAGTCCCCTCATTTTTTCTTCCCACACATAGAAAGGGGAACCTTGCACAGATCTATTCCAGGCATCTGAAACCATCTCTTGAAGCCCCTCATGCTGAAGCCATAACGTACTGAATCTGAAGGGGATAGGGCCAAGGTTTTCATCCGAGGAAAGCTCAAGGATAATGGGTTTGTGATCAGAGGTGCTATTTGGCAGAATTTTGGACGAGGCCATTAGCCCGCAAGTTAGGAAAGAAGATTGGACCAGAAATCTGTCTAACCAGGTTGCAATATGGTTTGGACCCACCCTTTTGTTAGACCAGGTGAACTTCCCAGATGTGGGCTTGATATCCTCCAACTCCCATCCCAACATGAGGTCTTCAACCCATTCTCTGGCTGGGTCCCTGACCGGGGAGCCTCCCTTTTTCTCATTTACAGCAAGAGTGACATTCATATCACCAGCTATGATAATGTTTTCTGGATTGTTCAGCGAAAGATAGGACAACATCGAGTCCCAGCAGAGTTTTTTCTCAGAAGGAAGAACAGGAGCATATATATTGAACATACTTACTTGGTGGCCGGAGTCTTTATGAAGAAGCTTCGTGAGGAGCCAATGGGCTGAACTGTCTTTTTGAATTAGGTCATAGATAGAGCTATCCCAAAAGGTAGCAATTCCACCGGAGGCGCCTCTTGCACTGACAACACATCCTATACCTTTACGCCAGAAGGATTTGCTGGCATGGAGGAGGGAAGATTCCTCCAACTTTGTCTCCTGGATGAGGAGGATTTCAGGCGAATACATTCTTACTATATCTTTTAGGGCATCTTCTTTTAGCTTGCTGCCTAATCCTCTGCAATTCCAGGAGACATACTTCATTATTTATTGGCCTGGGAGGATGTGGCTCCTTTTGGAGCCGAGCCTTGCTTGCGCCCTGACCTAGTGTTCATCATTCCCTTGATATTTTTTTGGGAGCCTTGGAGAACATCCCGATAGGTTTTCTCCTCTCTCAGTTTCTTCTTGGATTTCCGATCCCTGGCTGATTTGATAGGGGTGGCTTGTGAGCTATCTGATTCGTAGGTTCTTCCTTCTGAATCTTCATCAGATTCAGAGGCCAGACTTATATGATCTTCTTTATCTTTATTTCTTTCATTGCCTCCTGAGGTTGGAGGGGAGATTATTTCACTGCCAGTTTCTTCTACTTCCTTCATCCTGTTTTCAGTTTCTTCCTGAGCCCCGATGGGTTCAACATTCCCACCTGAGGAGGTTCCAGCTTTTGGCTCTTCATTGCTCTTTGTATTGGCCTGCGGCTTTCCCACTGATCTAGAATTTTTCTTCTCTGTTGGCCTTGGGATAGCCTTGCCTCTTTTGATTTCTTTCCATCCTTCCTCGTCCTCCTTGGTCCCGGCTTGGGATTTGGGGCAATTCCGTTGGAAGTGTCTGTGTTCATGACACGTTCTGCATTTGAAAGGCAGTTGCTCGTAGTCCAGCTTTTGATAGTGATGCCATTCTCCCACTGTGATTTTAATCGCTTCTGGGAGGCCAGCCTCTAAGTCAACTTCTACACATATTCGTGCATAGGTGTATTGGCCTTTATTGTCTGCTTTGTCGATGAATCTGCCCAGACCGTTCCCAATCCTTTGCAATGATTGATAGCTCCAGCAATGGATCGGTAGATTGGTGAGCCGGACCCAGACTGGAACTTCCTTAGGGACATCTACTGATGGATTGAAGTCCGGGGTCCATTTATTTAGATACAGACCCTGATTTCCCATGAAATATGGACCATTTCTGAAAACCAGATCTCGGTCTTCTTTGGTGGTGAACTTGAATATGAAGAAACCTTTACCAACCGCATAACAGATCACGCTATTCTTCAGCTGAGGCCTCCAGTTGCGTTGAATCCAATCATCTTTTGTTTTTGTAGATGGCCAACGCCCCATAAATTGCCCGACCAGACCCCTGTCAGCAAAGGCGAGGGCGATTTTGATCGGCTGATCTTCTTGCAGGGCAACCTCCGGCACTTCCTCAAGTTTTTTAATGAATTTTGGTATCTTAGGGGCAGGGCGTTTCTTTCCTTTCTGAGATAACAATCGACGGAAGGCTTCTTCAGATGATAACGGAGGGGTGGGAGAGGCTTCCCCACCCCCGGGATCACCCATGGCTTCAGCAATGGAACGAGGCGTCAGATCATTCCAACAACGCCCCTGCAAAACCAAGATATCAGATCTTTGAGTCAGAACTCAGCGCAAAAGGTTTTTTTTCACCCAGCCAAGGAGGCACGCAACGGTGAAGAGAACTGAACACGGGACAACCCGCTCAGACGCCTAGAGGGCCGAGGCCGCCGTCACTCTCACTGTTAACCTAGCAGAGCGATCGCAGCGAATCTTCCCACCCGAGGTCCATCTATTTTTACCAACATGACCAATCATCCATAAATAGCATCCTGCAACTCATAGACCATGATCCATATGTCTAAAAATAAACTTTGCGCCAAAAATAGCTTGCGCGACCACTTAGTGAAGGCGACTTCTTTTCACTAAGTTCCATCATCTTGTTGCATTTTCAACACTCTCTCTCAACAAGATATGGATAATCTACAACCCCTATTCTGTAACTCTGGAATGTTCTGCATGAAACACATCTACCCGTTCCACTTGCTCCAACAACACTTGGAACAAAAACACTCCCAACTGACCACTCTGTTGGGCTAGGAACATACTCTTATGCTGAAGCTCTACCTGCTGTTGAAAAGTGATCCCTCTCTGCCATCTGCGCTACTACAACATATCCATGCATCTCACACCATTGCACACCTCTTTGTGCCACCTAGCACTGTGAAAAACACTTGTGCCTCTCACATTGCTACAGCCTGCTAGCTATGCACTGTCCTGGGATTCCCTGCATTGTCGCTCTCTTTGCCGCTCCATCTGCATCTGTCTCTACCCAATCAGTCAGTTCCTGCTACTCCACATCGGGGCTCTTGTAGCAAGGTCTCATCCAAGAGGTTGGGCACCTCAAGGATCCTGCCCCTCCTCCTTGGGACGATCACTCTATATCGC